>CALYDD020000399.1:0-26066 GCA_944472135.2 Trichobilharzia regenti | reverse complement strand
TTTCTGTTTAACTTCATCATAGATATGCTGATGGAAGTATCCTTAACTGAACGTAATGACTTAGGAATCGACTTGTTACCAGGGAATAATCTAATGGACTTAGAATATGCAGGTGACATAGTCCTGTTAGGGGAGGATGCTGGCAAAATGCAGAGTCTTCTGAACACCTTGAGCAGCAATCTTCGTATGTTTGGCATGCGATTCGCCCCTACAAAATGTAAGAGGCTGCTACAGGACTGGACGACGTCAACCCCTAACTTAGTGATAGGGAGTGAAGCGATAGAACATGTTGACCACTTCACCTATTTGGGAAGTTGTATTAGCACCAACGGACTGATTGGCGATGAAATCTCAGCACGGATCCGAAAAGCTCGAGCTGCTTTCGCCGACTTACACCATCTCTGGCGTAGGCGTGACATCCGGCTATCAACCAAGGGACGTGTGTGCTGCTCATCAGTTTGCTCCGTCCTTCTCTATGGCTCTGAAACATGGCCAATACGCGTTGAAGACATGAAAAGGTTGACTGCTTTCGATCATAGATGTCTGCGATCTCTGTCTCATGTTAGGTGGTTTCACAAGGTAAGTAATGTTGACGTTCGGCGTAGAGTGTTGGGCAAAGAGGGAAAATCAATCGACGAGGCTATAAAGTTACATAGACTGAGATGGCTATGTCACGTGGTGCGCATGCCTAACCACCGCCTCCCCCGACGGGCATTGCTAGCTGATATACGTGCAGGTTGGAAAAGAGCCAGTGGTGGCCAAACAAAAACATGTCATCAATCCATGAAATCTTTGGCAGTTAAACTGAGTAAGGTAGGTAGGGAGATGCAGACTTCCGGGTTGGGGCCCTCGGGACTGACTCTAGGAATCAATGGCTGGAGACAATAGGTGACATGACTCAAAATCGTTGTCAATGGACAGCTCAGATGTATTCAGTCTCTGTAATCTTTCATATTCCTTTCTACCATTACCCATTCTGTTTCACTCTTATACTTGTCAAACTCTATTGATTCTCCTCACTCATCTTCTTGTCTTCCTCTGTGTGCTATTTGGAAGGTGGCAACTGGAACTGGTGCACTTGGGTGCCAAGTTCTATGTTGAATCCAGGCAGACAGACAGACTATCTCTAGACATTCATGAATGAGAACAAATGCTTGCCTGGTGCGGAAAATCGATAATGAGGTTTTACTTCAGCATTGTCCTAGTTGAATGCCCTTACATTCTGGTTATAGTCTCTGTGGTATATAAAAAAAACAGCTCTGATATGGTTCTGTTCACGAGCTTTTGAAAGTGTGTGGGCGGTTGTTACTTCCCGGCTGTGGCCACCACCGTGGAAGTTGATTGATTCTTCGGGTTATTGAAACAGAGAGAGGGTTAGTGTTGCTTGACCGCACAGCCCAAAAGACAGCTACTTGAGGCCGGCCGGTCACAGACGGCCTGTATGAACTGGTTTCTTGGTTTAGTTCTGTATTAGTAAACTCACCGCCGGTTACGGATTGACGTAGGATAAGTCAGGATGTACAATTATTGGAGTCGACCTTTTTTAACCCCCTCTCTTTCCTCGGAGTGGAGAGACAGCATAACTGGCTGACTGGCATGCTGGTCATCTGAGGGAAACACCTCATTGCTGTTACACCCCTGTTCCCCAGCGGTACGACTTCGCCCTAAGACCCCCAACATAGTGTAAGAAAGATTCTTGCACAATACCGGTAACTGCTTTTAGTCTAATTGCTATCTAACAACCTCCCTGGCATGGTAGGACCTGCAATAACATTGGTTCCAGCCAGTGTAGCTTGTTGGGTCATCGCGATGTGCAAGCCCGATCACCACATCAAGGTAGCAGGTCGGGGACAAAGCGTTCACCTTGTCCATAGGATTGAGGTTGATGACTAATTAAGACGTTTAGGAGGGAAAACTCGTCTATCACTCGGTCTCATAGTCGAAGATATTTTCGACTAGATATGCGGGGCAACTAAACTTTGCCCGGAAGAATGGAAGATGCTTTTGACACGAGTGTTGCAATCACCCAGGAAGATAGATAGTAGACATTGTAAGTGGATTGTAATTAACACAGTCGATAATGTGTCATAGCTGCTCTGTACAGAAGAAAAACCGTCGTTGCTTGTTTGTTATGACTGCAATGAACTATTTCTATTAATATTTCTCCGCTAATCAGTATTTTTGTGCCGATCAATATCTGTTAATATACTACTGAAAAGTCTTGTCAGTAATACTGATTAGCAATAACCTACATATTAGTCTCCATTTCATTCGTGGCCACTAGTGAATCTCGTGAAGTTGTACTGCCGTGAGATCTACCATTTTAAGTTCGAGTGAATGTTCATCGATGCCATTAGTTGTTGACTTTAGTGTTTCTGAATGTGTCTGAACTTCAAGGCAGAGATCTTTGCACGAAAGTGCATCAGTTTAACTTGCCATACTCCATGTAGGATATAAAGGTAGGGAAGAGAGGGAGACAGAGAGAATGAGATTCAGGACGACATTAATAAGCAGAGATAAATGTATCTGGCTGATTAGAAAGAGTGAAGGCATCTAAGCTACTGCGAACGATATACAGCCAAATCACCAAATGTCTGTCTCCAGTCAATAGTTCTTAGAATCTCAAAGACTCCAATCGAGCAGTTTATACCTCCCTACGTGGTTGGCTGAAACCAGCCTCCCGAGATTTCATGGATTTAATGTCAGTTTTTGATTTGGTCACCCCCCCATTAACTGTTATTCCTACCTTTGTCCAATGTCGGTTAATATTTCTCTTCGAAGAAGGCGATCGCGGGTTGTGCTCACCAAGTGTCATTGTCATTTCAGTCGATGTAGTTTCACAACCTTATCTCATACTCTATGCCTAATCTCAGTATTACTCCCTGTATGATACCACTTGATAGAGGAGATTGACCAACCAGCCTTTCCATATCTTCGACCGCTGGTGGCGATGTTTCACAGCCACAGAAGAGGATTGAGTGATTTTTACACATATCCTTCACTCGATAGCCAGATGGATATCACGTCTACTAAGCCAGAGAGATGACGTAGGTTGGGCAATGTCGAACGAGTCTTCTATATCTGTGCTGAGACTTCGTCAATAATCAATCCGTTGGGACTGAATGCAACTTCCAAAGTAGTAAGTGAGTGAGGTGGTCAAACACACTCTACCATCTCTCTCTCTCTCTCACTGTTTTTGAATTGAGAGTCACTGCATACCATTGCGAAGTAACCAAACCATTAAATTCAGATCCAAATGACTGACTGGTTAACGAGTTAGCCTAGTCACCAGAAATAGTTTTAAGTTCTGTCCTTATTGAATTCATGAGTGTGTACTGATGAAGAGTCTCAAACTAGGACGAAACAAGTGTCCACAATATGCTGGTTTCCACTATTTCTCTAACTGATGTTTCTTTCACCACAAAATCTTCATTTAAAAAAAATTATGTGTAGAGGTGTAAAGATAGATGTGAGTGGATTTCACGTTTGCGCATATTACTCGCCTAAAGTATGCGTCATATGATTTTATTGACAATGCGAATAGTATTCATCAATAGTAAATTGTTGAATTTCTTTCATTGATTTCTGTCAATCAAGTCTGGTCAAGCTGTATCGATTGCAATCCATTTTACCATATACCTACACTTATCATGTATTTAACAGACTATCTAGTAGGCATTGTTATACGTTCGCTTACACACTCTCTTATACAGACGCATATGACACACACTGTCACATGTTTCAGTCTATCTATAATATAATGCTCTATGATATATTTAATATATCTATATATCAACAGGCCAAAATTATATTTTCAACATTATTATTATTATTGCTATATCTGTGTGATTAATCTCTCTAAATTTTTAGGATCGCACACTTGTGCAAACACGAAACGTAAGTGTGTGAGGGTGGCAGCCTTAGAGTGTGTGTGTGTGTGAAGGGGGAAGGGTGTGTGTGTGCCCGTGTATCTAGTATATATATGTATATATATATATATTTATATACATACTTATGTTTGTATGTGTCGTCATATTATCACTCATTACTTATCACCATTAAAATGTGTGCTTATATATTGAACATGCATATATATCTGTACACTCAGGCATATGTAAATATGTTTGTATATGCATGAATGCCGTTATGTGGGCCATAGCGTGTCGGTACGTCATCAGTAGGCGGAGGCGTTGATTTGTTTGTTTGTTAGTTTGTTGTGTGCAATGACGTTGTTGTTGTTGTCAAAGTTACCTTACTTTTCAAATAGTATACCCCCCTACATATACCAATGGAATAGATACCTTGTGATACACCGTGGAAAATAATGCATGTGACTACTTTGCACTATCATCTCTTATGTGATAACTTTTGTAGTTGTGTGCTCTCCACCGTCTTTGCTTGTCTTGTTGTTGTTTTGTTTTCTATTTCACTGCTGTTTAGTACCTTTTTGAACGCTTGTCTAAAAATAATAAGAATAATAACTATTGTTGTTATTATTACGTATATAAGGCGAATGCAATCATGTGTGCTTTTGTATGTCTCTGTGTGTGTGTGCGCGTGCGTTTGCAAATGGTCATAGAATGACAATTACTCACTTTATATTGATAACAATTGTTGTTATGATAATTTTGAAGTCATTTGGCGGTTGGTGACTAGCGGTGGTGCTGGAATTCACCAGTTTAAGTGGTAATTCGTCCCGTTTGGGACTCGTCAGTAGATGATGTACCTGCATTCCCCCCACCGATTGTATGAGTGATAGTGTTTCCACTGGTCCTTAGGCATCGTCGTTGACCGGACATTTAGGATCAATCGATTAACGGGGAAATCGAAATTGAATTTAAAAAATGAATGATATAACTGACATCCGTTGCAGAATATGTGGTGGCTCCCGGGGCCCAAAATGGTCTAGTGGATAACTCATTGTCGTTTGAAACAAATGGGTACTAGGTTCCGGTTTCATTGGGGGTGCAGACACATCCAGTTGACGAGTCTCGAATAAGATGAAATGCGCATCCTAGATTCTCGCAATGCTCTAGTCACCATCCATCAAGCGTCTGCACTAGGAGTCGAGATGTCAACACAGGGCGAATATTTCGGTCCATTCGATCGATTGGAAAATCAAAATTGAATTTGAAATAATCATTAATATTGCTGGAAAAGCAGCAGGACCAGATGGAATCCCAGCAGAAGTTTTGAAAATAGACCCAGAGACAACAGCGGACTTGATGACGCCACTGCTGGAGAAGGTGTGGAAAGAGGGCAAAGTACCCGAGGATTGGAAGAAAAGATACTTATTCAAACTACCAAAGAAAGAAGACTTAAGTCAATGCAAAAACTGGCGCGGAATTATGCTCCTGTCCATCCCAAGCAAAATACTAAGCCGCATCATCCTACAGAGAATCAAACGCACTAACCCGGATGAAAAACTTCGACCGAAACAAGCTGGATTCAGGAGAAACAAGTCATGTATTGATCAGATCGTCACACTACAGATCATCATTGAACAAAGCTTGGAATGGCAGTCACTTATCTATCTCAACTTCATCGACTTTGAAAAGGCCTTCGACAGCGTCGATCGAGAGGTGATTCGGAAACTACTTCGCTACTGTGGGGTCACATCGACAATTATACATCTCATCCAACAGTTATACGACAATGCTGCATGCCAAGTAATCGACAACGGGAAATTTAAAGAATCCTTCGAAGTGAGGACGGGAGTAAGACAAGCCTGCCTACTATCGCCAATGATTTTCCTGATTGAGGTAGATTGGATAATGTGACAGACAATGGGCAATGAGGAAACAGGCATAAAATGGACCCACACAAACAAAGAACTTGGAGGATCTGGACTTTGCCCATGATATATGTCTGATTTCCCACAGACTGGAAGATATGCAAGTGAAAAGCAACAAGTTGGAGATAAAAGAAGCATCCAGAGAAAATAGGACTTCAAGTGAACATAGATAAAACAGAGGTGATGAACATTCGTGGCCAACTGCTACAGCTACAACAACAGACAATCAGCCAGTATAAATGGGAGGAACCTGAAAGAAACAACCTCCTTTACCTACTGACCTGGGAAGCATCCTTTCGACTACAGGCGGACGGGACTGACAAGGATATCAAAGCCAGAATCGGAAAATCAAGACAAGCTCTCATTACTCTTAGGTCTGTGTGGAGGTGAACAGCACTCAGCATCAAAAATAAGATCCGGATTTTCAACTGCAATGTAAAGTCAGTCAGTGCTACTTACTATACGGATCAGAGACTTGGCGAGTCATAAAGAGCATCTCAAACAAACTTCAGATCTTCATTAACAGTTGTCTTCGCTCAATACTCAAGATCAGATCACTGACCAGAAAAGATCACCAACAGGCGTCTGTGGCAATCTGCGAACCAACCAGGAACCGATTGTGAAACAAATAGGCAGGAAGAAATGGAGGTGGATTGGCTGGCCATAGTCTGAGGAAACCATCAAGTGACATCACTAGACAAGCCATTGATCGAGTGGAACCCGAAAGGGAAGCGGCGAGTTGGTCGTCCGAAGGTGGGGTGACTTGGAGGAGGTCATGTGAAGAGGAGATGAAGGTATGTGGGCAGACTTGGAGGGAGGTGAAAAAGTTGGCAGAATACCGAAGGCAATGGAGACTTGGGCAGCTGAAGCCCTATGTTCCTCTAGGAATTAAAGGATATAGTAAATAATAATGATAAATCTACTTATTTCGTTGTCTTTATTTCAGTTGGTATTCCTCTGTGTGTATGTATGTATGTATGTGTGTGCGTGCGTGCGTGCGTGTGTGTGGTCATCAATCACACTGTTTGTCATGCGTCTCAGTCTTGGTTTTTTATTCCGTTTTTTGTTCTTTTGTACACACGATAGACTCGCCTTCACTTTAAGCATTTAGTGCTGAACATAAATAAAGTCAGTATTGAGGTTTGAATCCAGCCAAATGAAAAATAACTTGATTGTTTTGCTTTGCTTTTTTACTACGTTTTTTTCACACTCTTGTATATCAATTTTGATTCACTTTTCAACTTATATCCAGGTTTGATGGTGCATTGTGTTTATAGCGATCTATGTTGATGTTGAAACGTTCAACCACCCCCCCCCCCCGCCTCGAAAGGGCCGGGAGTGTTTAAAGCATAATCCTCCACTATACACCATTTGATTTTGTTTGGGTTTTTTCGATTATATTATGCTATTAACTTTGTGATTCATTGTGTTCAAGACTCGATTTTTTCAGCGAATTGACTCCTCGATGTTGTAACTGCAAATCTACTTCCTTCAATGTGTGAGAAATATCAGTGTACTACCTCACAGAGGGCAGTATATGCTTGGCGATCAGTTCAGTGTTGTATGGAAAACAATTTTTGCGTGTGCCCAAGTTGTAAATAACTAACTAACGGACTAACTTACTCACTCAGTCACTCACTTACTGTGTATGAAAATTATTTCAGTTTTTCGGATTTATTATTGTTATTATTATTGCTACTATTTTAACATCATTGAATGTTATGTGGAGTTTGGCGTGTCAAAGTTCGTGGTATTATATTAACAATAATAATAGTAATAACAGCTTTATTCTGGAGTATTTATATAGTGCACAGAGATTTCAGCTTCACCCTGCAGGTCGGGTGTGAAGAGAAATACTCGCTGAAGATATTGGCTAGCGGTCGCGTTATGTTGTGAACTGGCAGAAGTTGAAATTCATGGGTTGGACATTTCATCGAATCCCAGTGGCTCAGCAGTGTACGAGCTTGCTAGCTTTGTAACCAGAAGACCCCTGGGTTTTAACCGTGTCAGTGGGTGCATACTGATGAAGAGTCCCAAACTAGGCTGATGAAACAACTAGCTATCTGGCAGTACTCTCAGGTTGTTTTCCAATGGTTCTCTAACCGTTGTCAGCTCATGAGGAAATTCTGTAATGAATTAATTAATCAATCAAACCCCTACAAACCAATACTTAAAATAAAATTTAACTGAAGGTAGATCGTGTGACACGGTGTATTTTTTTTTTACCTGAGGTGCAACAATCCATTCCATTTCGAGGCATGTTTTTTCTTTGCCTCCTTTGTGAAATGCGGGACAACATTCTGGTTGAAAGCCAATTTAACAAAAGTGCAGGGATATTCTTTTTGAGATCCAAAGACGATCCTAACTCAGGATCAGTGGTTATCTCATCTACTGGAATATATGTTTATTGGAAACTTTAGAAACAGTAGGTTTCAAGCATTTTAAATACTCACGAGAGTAAATGATAGATACTACTAGACGTCATATTTTTTGGTAGATTTAATCAATTTAAACAATTGAAATTATTTGCGGAGCATATTGATGAAGATTTTTGCTAACCCCACTTTTAAATAGACTGCCATATTTTGTACTTTAATTTCACTGTGGTGTTCTCTTCTGATGGTTATATTGTCAACTAAAGTTCTAATATTATTGAATTCATTCTGGATTTCCCCTTTGATTGATTGAGATGTTGACTCTTTGTGTGATGTTCGAGGTTTTTAACCTTAGGCAATTTGGTGGAGGATGGTAACTAACAGTAGAAGAATCTTTTGTGGGCGTTTCATCCTGTTTGGGACTCGTCAGCAACAGCATTTCTCATTGAGTCCCCAATGATGATGTTCCTACTGAGACTCGAACCCAAAGTCGGGATAGTTTTCCACTTGTTATTCTTATAATTGAAATTATTTTTGAATTGATATTTATTTGTATACATTATATATATATATATATATATATATATATATATATATATATATATGTCTCATTGTTTTCCCACCCGGATTTTTTTCGGAACAATTCCCGTTGAACTTTTTTGCAGGCATTTCCAATCAAATCAGTTCAATCTGCAGGTAACAATAACAATTATAATAATAGTAAAAATAATAATGATTTAAAACGTCATATATCTCCAACATCATCTAGTCGACCGGAACCACCGACAAAAATGCATACACCATGGCAGTCACAATATAAACCTTCAGTAATGCCTACTGAAACTACTGTACAGAAATCAGCATCCTCCTCCTCAACATCATCATCGTGTGTTGTAGCACCAATGGAACGAATTCAATCGGCTAGACCTCAACAATTTTTAATTGAACATTCTGTTGTCACTGCAGCAACTACCAGTAGCAATGGTAATGCTGCTGAAGACAGTCCGTCAAGTGTTGTTATCACCAGTAGTAAAAATGGTATCAATCATCACTACCATCCGTCTACCTCAAAATCAATTCTTGAAGAAATACGTATTATGGATGAGCTACCGACACCATTTCCTGCTTATGTTGCTTCAGCACCGACAGCTACACCGGCGCTTAAACCTCCCGGTTTAAATTATAATCTAAATAATCATAATAATCATAATAATAATATTGGTATTTCATCATCTATGATACCGAAAAGCATTGAAACTGTGATTCAACAAGCTCATGTCCCATCAGCATCATCCGTATCAAATGATGCCATCATTTCACATACAAGACATCGACATTATTCATCGAATAATTCATCAAGTTTTTCATCTGCTTCAACATCTCCACGTAGTTCATGTTCATCGAGTCAGCTGAATTTACTTGATCCTGCTGTATCAACTGATCCCACCACCTCAGAAAGTCATCAAACTACAGTATTATCGAATACTAATCCATCATCATCATTATCGCCACGGTCATCAGGATCAGTAGTATCCTCCTCTTTATCTCCGTCGTCAGCCTCAGAGTCGTCGACATCCGCGCCGTCAACATCAGCAACATCTTCATCAGCCTCGTCTGCGTCTACGCATTCTTCGGTTGGTCCATCCACTGCAAATATCCCATGTAATGATGATCAAAATGATGATGGTGATGACGAAGTTTTTGTAACGAAGGATAAAGAAGGCGGTGTTACTGATGATCTTGTTCATGAAACTTCGGCTGATAAAGATTTATCACCACCAATATCACCATGTGTTAGTGAGCCCTCACAAACACAAAGTCAAGGTGTTGTTGATAAAGATGCCAATCATGACAATAACCACGCAGATTGTTTAGCAATTACTGAGCCTACGATAATTCAAGATCCATTAGAGGCACAATTTCTACCAATTGATTCTGAGGTGAGTTTCTTCACACATTGTTGTTGGTGTGTGTGCTCGTTTATATGTCTGTTTATGAGGGGCGTATCTTTTAAAATAGCAAATCTCTTCTATAGGAGAGATATTTACTTTTAACATGCTTTGGTATTGTATCGTTTACTCGTTTGTGAAATCTCAAGCGTCGGTAATACGATGTTGAAGGATGCTTGCCAACTACGCCGCGTTGAGGATTGGTGGGGGGGGGTGGTATTTGTTTCTGACTTCAACTTCTGACCTGTCGAATCACTTCTAAACCTCGCCTCTAGGTTATTACGTCAGCTGGTTGGCGTTTTTTGTTGTATGTGGGTAGTAAAAAGTTTCGGCTTTTTGTTGATATTCGATTTTGTGAGCTTTCTATCATCACATTCTTATAAAATTTACAAAGTCAACCAGATCAACATTCTACTCTGAGTAGAGTGCAGACACATTGCAAACGTAAGAATCATTGTCCTTTAGCACCCTTAGCACCTCAAACGTTTGTTTGTGTCATCCTGACGAACTTTGATATCCATTAACCAGGTACTTAGAAATTCTTGATGTATATCTCTTATGACGGAGTGAGTGATTGCTGAGTTGTGCATCCGTTTTACTTGACTGGGATCCGCCTCCAGAACACGACACCCACACCTAGGGAGATACAGAAAGGACAATCTGACTGAAACGACAACTTGTGTTGAGAAACAATATTGTATTTACCAAAATCTCAGAAATTGAAGCTGTAAGTAATGGAATCGAATCAGTCATTGGGTCTGGGTTCCAAGACGTACTTCATATACGTCAGCATTAACAACTGTGTAGCATCACTTCTTTCAATATATTGTATTACATGCTTTCTTGTGTTTGGTGCACCTCTTGGTGGACAAAATTTCATCGTGGTCGACTTTTAACACTTTTAGGCTTATTGAGATCTTCAGATTTTTTGAGGAATTAACAACTCTATTGTGAATTTCATCATTTGGAGAATCGTTTATCACAAAGGAGTACTGGACACCTGTTTCATTCTTGTTTAGGATATTCGAGCAGTTCCCGTCTGCGGTCTCAGTAGAGATAGGGCCGCAGATTTTCGGGGATGCGAGATGATCGACTTTTCAGTTTCTGGGTGGGGATGTCCCAGATGACCCAGGGACCCCGAATTCTGTCAGTTTATGGTATAGTGCTATTATTGTCAATCGATACTGTTCGCTCTATCCTGATATGGCAGATTCCATCGGTCATGTGATTTCTTTTTACAACTTCAGGACATTCATCTATTAGCCATACATTAGCTGGGGATGATGGACATTCAGATATTGAATTGCTGTTGATCTCAGGTGTGATCATGGTTGATCACTGTTTAAGATTTAAAAATTAGGCTTACTTACTTGTTTCGATATTGAACTGTTGCACTTCTGTGCAAGGGAGACAAAAGAGAGAAGACACCCAAATGTAGGAGATAAAGAATAGTAACATTGGAGAAACAATAAGGTTGAATATATATATATATATATATATATATATATATATATATATATAAGACCACAAAGGGTGAATGCATCTCTTCTCCATTCAAAGCGATTTCCAGCCGTTTTACTGAGCTTCTCCGGGTCTCTGGTTAACATTTGATGACCATGTCT
Source organism: Trichobilharzia regenti (assembly GCA_944472135.2). Taxonomy (NCBI): domain Eukaryota; kingdom Metazoa; phylum Platyhelminthes; class Trematoda; order Strigeidida; family Schistosomatidae; genus Trichobilharzia; species Trichobilharzia regenti. Next base: position 14,326 of record CALYDD020000399.1, on the reverse strand, counting down.
AACTGTTTTCCAACTTATTCCTATGTTAGCTTACAATGACTCTCCGGCGAAGTTGATCGCTTGGAATGCTCAACACCTGTCTAAGCCATGTCAGTTGATTCCCTTACCCTCCTTACTTGGCTAACACTGTAGGCCTAACCTCAATATTACTCACCTTATTATCATACCAGTTAACATGGGAGTTAGAATGCAAACACCTATGAGATCAAAGGCAGCTAGTCTTTTCATATCTCTTTCAATTTTGATAGTTGTGTTTCCCACCTATTAGAGAAGACGGAGTCAACTGCTGAGCAGTACACACGTCCTGTAATCTGTTAAAACCTTATATTTCAATGAGAATAACACTGATCACCTATTATTGTTTTATGTTACTCTTGATGGGCTCAGTTAACCAAACTCGGGCGAAACAGCAACATTCTAGTGTGTTTGTTTCCAATAATTCTTCAACTGATATTGGTTTGATTGAATTTTAAATTTTCCCGTCGATTTATTAGATTGAAGTGCTCGGTCTCAGATTGACATGTCGGCTTCTTGTGCAGATGCTTCGACGATATCTGGGCATGCAATTAGAAGTTAATTGGTGGATGGTGACTAGCAGTGGAATCCAGGATGTACATTCCGTCCTTTTTGGGACTCTTCATCTGCATATACCTGTATTTTCCAACGAGTAAGGCTCGAACCCAGTGCTCATAGTTTCAAATGCTAAACTATGCACATCCTGGGTTCCACTACTAGTCACCATCCACCAGTTAAATTCTGACTACATTACCGCAACATCGTCGAAGCATCTGCACAAGAAGCCGACATGCCAGCCTGAGACCGAGCACCTCGGTCCAATCAATCGACGGGAGAATTTGAAATTCAGTTAAATAATTAATATGACCTGCTGCACAAGAGGTGGCCCGAGTGGTCTAGTGGATAACGCTTTGGCGTTTGAAACTATGGGCACTGGGTTCGAGCCTCGGTGGTGGGAACATCATCACTCACTGGGGAATGCAGGTAGATCTAGTTAGCTGACGAGTCTCAAATGGGACGAAATGCTCGTAATCCTGGATTCCACTGCTAGTCACCATCCATCAGTTAAATTATGATATTTTTTAGTGATGAAATTTACACTGTAATCAGTTCATGTTTTGCATAGTAAGCCTAACCGGATACCAAAAAAGAAACTAGACAGTTAAGTCGCTATTATTATTATCATTACAATTATTTTCACTATTACGACACGTACTAATTGCATCACACTCTCCTACTATTAATTTCCCTATTACTTTACACTATATTGCTGCCTTATATATTGTTTATAAGTGAATTTGGTGTATTTTTTACAATGAAATGCAATCAACTTTTTTGTTTTAATTGTTATTTAACTCTTTCACGTTTTTTAAAAAATTTAAAATAAGTTAGTTTTCATGTAACAATTATGTCAAAATTTATGGTAGGCATTAGACGGCGAAAAAAAATGTTTGTGCTTATTCACCTTGCGACACCCCCACCCCCTAATTCCTAATTCTTTACATTGCGAGTGGAACATAATGCTGAGAATTTGAGCTTTGCCCGACTATACTACCGCCCTAGACAAGGTTTAAAAATTGTGTTAAGCAGGAATTTCAACCCAGATCTCTGCTGAGGGTGTATGGTGAGCATTCTACTAGTAAACCATTTATGTATTATCATTTCTTGTTGTCAGGTGTAATTGAAGTGAACCAGGCGGGTGGGGGCGGTACAACCGAGTAGTCTTTGCGGGTGGGTGGGATTGGGGTGGCTTTTTACCATTTCAATTGAATTTCTCATCCATACCACTACGCTGAAAGCTTATCCTCTTGCCTATGATAAATTGTCCTAGCTTAAAGATATGGTGTGAATTTGTAGAGCTGTTTGACTACTCCATTCTTGCATCAGCCTCCTCCCCCCCAACTGATTGCTGACCAAATTTCAACACGGATACCGACGGCTTTGTGTGTCATTTACCGACCTACATCATCTCTGGCGTGGAAGAAATGAAAAGACTAACTGTTTTTGATCACAGATATCTACATTCGGTCTTCGTGTTATATGGGATAATGTGGTGGGTAATATTGAGGTTAGACATCGGTCAAGTGCTAGGTAAGGAGGGGAAATCAATCGATGAGGTTGTGAAGGTGAATTGATTAATATGGCTTGGACAGGTGTTACGCATTCCGAGACATCACCTTCCTCAGCAGTTAATGTTAGTTGACATGAGATCCTTTTCGAAAAGAGTTAGACGTTGTCAAACCAAAATCCGACTTCATCAGTTCATGAAATCTTTGACACTTGGTTTAAACCAGCCAGGTAGGGAGGTGTAGACTTCGGGGTTAAGGTCTGTGGGATTCTAAGAGCTAATGACTGGAGACAATAGGTGATGTGGGTCAAAATTGTTGTTAACAGGGCAGGTGCATTCACTCTTTCTCTCCCTCTCTCTATCACATTTCTTCTTATCGTTCACTCGAAATCTGTTCTTTCTCTCTTTTGAATTTTTTTGTCTGGTACTTGGAGTGTTGTAAGTTGAACTATTTCACTTCATTTCTACGTTCTATGTTGAAATCAGTCATCAACCATTAATGCATTAAGTCGTTATTATTGGGGACTAGTGGTGTCCATCAAGGATGCCCTTTATCCCCATTTCTATTCAATTTCATCATAGATGTACTAATAGACTTAACCCTAACTCACTTCAGCGACTCACGGATTGACTTGCTACCAGGGAGTAATCTCGTTGACTTAGAATATGCAGACGATATAGTCCTTCCCAACTAGGCGAGGACGCTGACAAAATAGAGCAGAGTCTTCTGAGCACCTTGAGCTGCAATCTACGAATGTTTGGCATGCGATTCGCTCCCGCCAAATGCAAGGTGATGTTACAGGAATGGACTACAGTGACTCCTAGTTTAAAAATAGGGAGTGAAGTGGTAGAGCACGTTGACCGCTTCACTTATTTGGGAAGTACCATCAGCCGGTGCCAACGGGTTGATCTCTGACGAAATCTCAGCACGGATACAGAGGGCTAGTTTCGCATATGCCAAATTACGCCGTCCCTGGCGTAGACGTAATATCGACCAAAAGGCGGGTGTACTGCTCATCAGTCCGCTACGTCCTCCTTTATGGCTGTTAGACCTGGCCACTGAGAGCGGAAGACATGAGAAGATTAGCTGTCTTTGATGATAGGTGCCTGCGTTCTATCTCCCCTGTGAAATGGTATAATAAGGTGAGCAAAATTGAGGTTAGGCGTCGAGTTCTAGGTAAGGAGGGGAAATGAATCGACGAGGCTGTGAAGTTATATCGAATGAGATGGTTAGGATACGTGTTACGCTTGCATGACTAGTCATCGCCTTCCTCGACCGACAGGCAATATTAGCTGATATAGGGTCAGGCTGGAAAAGAGCTAGTGTAGGTCAAACCAAAACATGGCACCAGTCAATGAAATATACAACAGTTAGTCTAAGCCATGTAGGAAGGTGTAAACTGTCAGGCTGGTTGGGGTCCTCGGAACGGTAAAAACCAATGGTTGGAAACAATTGGTGACATGGCTCAAAGTGATCGTTCTCAATGGCTGGCTGGCGCAGATGCATCCACTTCTTGTGACTTGTGATTTCCAATGAAACTGTTTTGTTCTTCGTTACTACTATTCCTTTGTCTAACACCTCTGTTTACTGTCTCTAATATGCATTTCTTCTACTTTCTTCTCTTGATTTGTGTACTACAAGGAGGGAGTGTGGCGACTTTAACTGCCGAATATATGTGCAAAGTTCTATGTCGAAAACAGACAGACAGTCGTTATTATTAGTGTGTTTAAATGTAGATTTTGTCGGAATTCAATCCCACTAGGTGTAGATAACATTGTGAGGGGGTGGGTAGTGTTAACACTCAACTGAAGAGTTTCAAATTAGGATTGTATTTATTTCCTTTTCAAATGTCGGTTTGTAGGAATTTGATTGGTTACAGGATTTTTATCATGAGCTGACATTAGTTACAGAACCATCGGGAGCGAGCTCGTATACCATTAAGCCACTGGGACCCGATCCAATGGCCAGCTCATGAATTCTAACTTCTGCTAATTCACGACATACCGAGACTCTAGCCAATGTCTTCCTCGAGTATTTGTCCTCACACCCGACCTGATGACATTGGCTGGGGTCGCGCCATGTCGTGAATTGGCAGAAGTTATATTTCGTGGGCCATTGGATGGGGGGTCCCAGTGGCTTAATGGTATACGAGCTGGCTCGTCTTGTAACCAAAAGGTCCTGCTGGGTTCGAACACTGGTGGTGGGTGCGTACTGCTGAAGAGTCCCAAACTAGGACGATACAAGCTGTCCAGTTCTCCCAGGTTTCCTGATGGTTCTGTAACTATTGTCAGCTCATGATGAGAATCGTGTTATTTTCTTTCGTCTTTCCCAATTTATACAACTGCTACACTTCTTGTTAACTTTTCATTCCCTACCTACTCTTTCTGTCGTTTTCTTCTCCCATCTTAGAAATAATATAATCAATACATGCGATATCTCAAATCCTAATTATTGATTTTTTTAATGCATAATTCATTCATTCCTCTTGTAATGAATAATTTACCATCCTGCTCTGTCCTACTTGTTTTTCCTCATATAGAATGATGAAAGTATTATTAGTATTTTTTTTAAATGTTCAAAACGTTCAAAATTCAAGTGGTTTGAGCACATTCATTGTTCAATGTAACTCCAAATGGATAGACTGAAGGTCAAGTTTGCATTCAACTCTCATTTCGAATTGACTGGAGTTATTTATTGATTTTTAAAAGAAGAAGCTTAATTTTTCTTCGACCTGAAAGTAGTAAAATGTTTTCTTTTTCTGATCGATAATTGATTGCTGTTGAATTTATTCGTGGATATTCATACACACCTAGCTGGATGATAACTCTCCCTCAGATTGATGTTATGTGGTTGAAAGGATTTTGGGGAGTGAACCGTAGACCCAAGTTTTGTAGTTGTTGGGACTGGCCAACAAGGTGTGTGTGTGTGTATATATATACAACGATGAAGAAACTGATGCCGTTTTGGGGAGATTGTAACCCGCATCATTCAGTGTTATAGGCAGTGATGTTCCTATTGAGATGTTGGGGTTCGCGATGAACATTCTTCAAGACTGTGATGCATAGACTGATGATTATTAATCCAAGGATTCTGAGGAATTCTGCTGACATTTCGATTTTGACTGGTCTTCTACCAGACATAGCAGTGACAGAAAGTAAATTAATTTTCAAGTATTGGTTTTGTAGGGATTTTGTTTGATTGCATGGAGGATTTCATCATAAGCTAACTTCGGTTAGAAAACCATTGTAATCCAACCTGGAAGTACTGCGAGACAGCTAGTTCGTCAGCCTAGTTTGCGACTCCTCAGCAGTACGCACCCTCCAAAGGCGTTCGAACCCAGGACCTTCTGGTTACAAGACGAGCGAGCTCGTAGCCCATTCATCAGCCACTGGGACCCGATCCAAATGGCCTATGAATTCTAACTTCTATCAGCCAAGTCACGACATATCGCGACCACTTCGCAATGTCTTCTTCGATGAGTTATTGCCTTATCTTTCAGCTGCTGTACCTTATTGGCACGTCTTCCCACTAGAACCCCAGGTAACTACCTACCTGAATATGACCAGTCACTAGTGAGCGTCAGATTAATTTTCAAGTATTGGTTTTGTAGGGATTTTTGTTTGAATGCATGGGGGATTTCATCACGAGCTGACATCAGTTAGAGAACCACTGGAAGACCTGAGAGTATTGAATAGCTGTTTTGTCCTAGTTTGGTAAATTACTTTCAAACGTAGGTTCACCTCACAGGCTTTACGATACATGAGGATATTTTATACAACTGTTCAATGAATATTGCATCATTATTGTATCATTGATTTAGGGGTAGAATGCCTGCCAGTCACACATGAAGTCTGGGGTTCGACTCCTGGTTGACACATTCCTAAATCCTGCCTAGCCGGTAGTAATTCCAGCAAAGAAGGTAGGTTAAGCGTCAGTCTAACAAACCTACCTCGTAAAAGTGGCATCATCGATACTGAAATTTCAAAGCCTTGAAAAGGCTTTTGAGGCTTTATGTCCAGCTCTGGACGTAAAATGCGTGAAATGAGAATCAGTTGGACTGTTATTGAAAAGTGGTATTATTGCATATCAATTTGCTGTTACATACTCTCTCAAAGATTGAGAAAACTGACTTTTATACTTAGAAGATATGTGAATGTTGTATATGTGTAAATATTTATGAATTATTCGATACCATTTGAAGGTGGTGCTCTGATGATTCTGTGGTAGAATGCTTGTTAACCATCCAAGTAGTCTGAGGTTCCAATGTCGGCTGATGCAATTCTAAGCCGGCAGTAAGTCGGGTTAATAGAGGAGGTTAGGTGTGAGGTTAGCGAGCTGACTTCATGAAAAAAGAGATATCTAGCTGACATAATAGTCAATTGTGATAAACCGACAGACGCCATAGAAATCCTGAATCAGATCAACAGAGTACAAAACAGTATATCGCTAACATACCTTAAAGAGAATAATGGTTGTCTGCCATTTTTAGATGTACTTATAAGCCACCACCGACGAGATGGATCAGTGAAACGATCTGTCTACAGAAAGTCCACATGGACAGGACAGTATCTAAATTATCATAGTTTCTATCCGCTACAGTATAAAAAGGCGTTGGTTAAGTGTTTGTTCAAGCGCTTTCACCGTATATGTACACTCCCGCGATATAATTGAAGAAGAAGAACAACAGCTCACTGAAATATTGTTAGATAACAATTACCCGCTGAGATTTATTAGGCATTACGGAAGTACCAACCATCATAGAGCTCTACCAATCCAATCAGCTTCTTACCGTTCATGGGTGATCAAAAAAGTCTGGTCACTAGACAAATACTCAAGGCCACAATTAATAGAACTTATTATGCAGCTAAATTTGTCTTCATAAAGAAAACAAGAACTATGGTGTCCTGTAAACCCTCACATTATCCGAACGATAGTGTCACATCCCACTGTGTTTATCGATTTACATGTATGTGTGGAGACACGTACATAGGCAGGACACCATCGGCCTCTGCAGGTTAGGGGGGTACTGAACACATTCCAAAGTGGCTGCAACAACAACAAATAAAATCACCAGACACAATTGACCCCGGAAATAGATGTCCAACATCATCTATAGCGAAGCATATTATAGAGGTGGGTCGTAAGGTTGATTTCAACAATGCTTTTAATCTCATATATAAAACAAGGTTGGACCACACACTTTAATTCGTTGAAGCCTTAGCCATGAAAAGACTTAAACCTGTCTTATGTGTCCAAAAGTTATTTGTTACCACTTTAAACCTGCCTTGGTAATCCAATTTAGAACCAAGGTCCAATTTACTTTATAATATTTTCAACTCCTTCCTTGCTTTGTTTCTTCTCTTTTTCTCTCTCTTACTCACACCTTTGCGTCTCCCTGCCGATTATTCGTGACCTTGACCTGTACACAATCTGACGTGTATTGTAATTATTCATGCCTTCTTGCCTTTCATAAAAACTGTGTATGACAAGTACGCGGATGTGTGTGATTAGAATGTCCGAAATGTATTGCTCGCGAATACATTACACGTTTCAGATAAACTACGTCTTCCTATAATGTTGTCGAAATTCATAAAGCGAACTAACTGCTTTAAATGCACCTCTGCTACTGAAACTTTATAGCTTTAGCTTGAAACCCTGTGTTTCACTTGAAACTCAAAGAAATGGAAATTTGACTAACTGTGGTTTACCAAACGCTAGTGTTCTCCAGATTGCTAACATTCCAAGTGTATTATCTGTAATTCACGTGAAATAAACAATGTGTGATAATTGAACTTCGATGGTTATTGTATTGAGATTTCGAACTTCCGTTTTAGTATTGATCTTTTATGCATGTATATATTACTGTGTGTGTGTGTGTGTGGAGAGAGAGAGAGAGAAACCAATCCGGAAATCTTCGTCATTCAACTCAGCATCAACAACAAAATTCAGTCGGATTTTCAATACAAACAACGTCAAGTTAGTCAGTCCTTCTATACGGATCAGAAATTTGACAGGCGGGTCACAAAGAATGCTTCCACCAACAGCCTGTTGCAGACCTTTATAAACAACTGTCTTCGCTCTTTACTGAAGATCAATCAGATGTCCGGAAACAATCGCCAACAAGAAACTATGGGAACAAACAAAGCAAGAACCAATCGCCAACCAACAAATATGCAGGCGAAAGTGGATTGAGATGGATTGGACACTCTCTGAAGAGGCAGCTGGGTGACATCGCGCGTTAGGCCCTCAAGCGGAATCCGAAAGGGAAGCGGCGAGTGGGACGTCAGTGCAAGGATGACATGGAGGAGATCGTGTGAAGAGGAGTTGAAACAGTCAGTATGGACCAACAACATGGATGCAGGTGAAAAGTACAGCAGAAGGAAGACAGAAGTAAGTGGAGACGTGCAGTTGAAGCCCTATGTTCCACACTAGGAACCCAAGGGAACAATACTAATAATACACGACTTACGTTACCGACCCCATCAAGAGGTAATGTTTGAGTCCTGTGAGGACAGTAGGCTTGTTGGAAACTTTTAGATGTGTAGAAGTAATGTCTTTACACAGAGGTATGCATCCGCTGTTCACAGATATGTGTACAAATATTCAGGCTGTCATTAGAGAAAATCTTTCCGTGAATATGTGTTTTTCTTTCTTGTGTTCTGTAGAGCAGTGAATGGGTCATGTAACAACATGATGTACAGTTATCAGGATGCTTATATCTACAAGAATAGGGTTCGACTATTCATCACTGAAGACACTTCAATGAGGAATTGGGAGATTTTCTTTGGAAAAATACGAAAAAAACTAACCCGTATTATTTTTCTTTTAAACATCTGGTTGGTTGATTAAGGCCATTATGTCCGTCTATTGGATAGTTTCATTTCGCCCCACTATAGTTTAGAGTTTCTATGTATTCTTCTATAAGTCTTGACCTAGGTCCAAGGCTTCCTGCCGATCGCCACCAACTATCTAAAGTCTTCGACTGTTAGTTTTTAGCCACATAGGTGATTTAGACTACCTGGCTGAGGTTCGTCGAGGCTATAAGAATCAATAGCTGGAGACCATTGGGAGGGGGGGGGAGTGGCATGACTCAAAATTGTTCACTGTGTGTCAGATGAATTCACTGTTTACAATCCCTTAGATCCGTCAAAAACTCCTGTAGATTTCAGCGTATTACTATTATTATAGTGTGTGGGTGATTGTTACTTCCTAGCTGCGCATACTGAGGAAGTTGACTTTTCTTGTGGCACACGTGAAAGCGAACAACCCCGTGATGAAAACTGCTTGAATTGGGTTTTTGGAATTACATCCCTATTAAGATCTTACTCCCAGCTAAGAACTGTCACAATGGAAAATCGGGAAGTAGAATTATTTAGTCCCCTGACCCTCTATTCGATGGTCATCTGAGGCAAACACCTTATTGTGCTTATATCCTTGTGTTTTTTCCCCAGGAGTATGACTTTACCCATAGACTACAAGCATAGTGGAAACATTTCACACTATGCCGGTAACTGTTTTCAGTCCTATCGGTATCCTAACAACCTTTCTGGTACGGTAGAACCTACAGGAACATTAGTTCGAGCCATTTAGGCTAACATGATATGCAAGCCCTATCATCACATCAGTCGGGTTTTATCAATTACAGTAAGTTGAACTGATGGTCTCTTGTGCACCAATGTACTTTGTAAAAATTCAGTTCTTTTTCTCTGTGCTGTTTGAAATGTTCTACTATACTCTGTATAAGGAGTTAAGACATTCTGGAATAACCCAACCCTTACTCTTACGATTCGTTAACTCTTGCATCCTGCCTATTATTCTCTATTGTTCCCCCTCAGTTTTTTCCAGGGCTACTGAAGATTGACTATATCTTATTACGTAGGATGTTAAAGGTTGTCAGCAGGGTAAGCCACAGAGTGCCACTTAACCAGCTTGTTAATATTCTGGTTGACAGGCACTTGGACTTATGTGAAAAATGGGCTATATCCGTTCTATCTAACTCGCTCCATCCTCTTTATTCACAACTCTCCCCTTGTATCTCATCAGGCAGGCAGACCAGAAGCCTAGCAAGTACAAAAACTCAACCGTAGCCTACTTAGCTTGTGTTCTGTGCGACTCAGAAGAAAGCATTAGGCGTGATACCTATAACTTATTAAATAGTCAGTAGAACAACTGGATCTCGTCTTTCCAACTCATATCATTTATAGGTACAACGTTTTATTTCTTTCTATCTTTTTTCTGTTATGTGCTGCTTTGTTTCTTTCTTCCTTACAAACTCTACTTAAAACATTCTTCTTCGTTTTTTACACACTCTGTATATCTCGACCATTTTGCTATCGCTTACGCCAGTAAATATGCTAGTAGTATCTACTTTTCTAACACCTTCAAACACTCTGTTGACTTTTTGCTTTGTTACCGATATGCTAATATGTTGTTGTCAAAGAGTAACTGAGATTACCCATAATCTATGTAGAATTTTATTTATTGTTAACGTACAAACTGGATGCTCAATACTGTAGTGAAATGCTGAGAATTCCATCCTTTTTTCAATAGTTTGGTTTGTAATGGTTAGTTATGTTTTAACCCCTTGATCACGGATTGATATCAGTTGGAGAACCATTGAAAACCAGGGAGTACTGGACAGCTGCTGTTTCATCCTAGTTTGGGAATCATCGTCAATACGCACCCACTGGGATTCGAACCCAGGGCCTTTCGGTTACAAGGCGAGCTCGTATATCCTTCAGCCACTGGGATCCGATTCAATAGCTCATGAATTTTAGCTTTTATCAATTCGTGATTTAGCGCGACTCCAAGTCGTCACCGGTGAGGTCCAATTAGATGTCACGTGTGTGGATGAATGTTCCACCTACGACAATGGTTGGGGTCGCGCTAAATCACGAATTGGTGGAAGTTAGAATTCATGGGCCATTGAATCGGGTACCAGTGGCTGAATGGTATACGAGCTTGCCTTGTAACCGGAAGGTCCTGGGTTCGAAACCCAGTGGGTGCGTACTGCCGATGATTCCCAAACTAGGATGAAACAGCAGCTGTTCAGTACTCCTCGGTTTTCAGGGGTTCTCTAACTGATATCAATCCGTGATCAACTCGTGATTCCATTCTTTATTGGAATTACTGTTTTGGAATAAAGCAAATTATTATTATTATTATTAATAATGTCCTTTGCTAATAACTTGTAAATATATGTCAAATAGTATTGTATACGTCTTCCTGGGCTCAAACATGTCCCTTTTTTATTTCTCCCGTTTTTGTTTATTTTCAGTCACATATTTTAGGCAGTCATTTAATTCAAGTGAGTCATCTTAATATCAGTTCACAGAATGTTAATCAATCTATCCAATTGAATACACCATATGGTGATGGTGATGCTCTGACTACTGATAATACTACAAGTAGTGTTAGTCCTAACTCTAATGGTGATGATAATTTTAAGCAGAACAAAAACATGAACGATAGAATTCAATCAGTTGAGGCAGAAAAATCTCTACATGATCAACAGCCTACTGAAACCGAGGATGAGGATGATGACGGTGATGGCGATGATGACGATTTGAATGACATTGTCCATTATCAGTCAGAACGTTTATCACCAGTGTCGTTTGATCGTGGTACAGTGACTACAATCGATTCACATCTTTCTAGTATTATGGCACAAGATGAATATGATAATCAACGTGAAAATAGTATGATTACTAATCATAATCATAGTATTAGTACTACTACTAATACAGATAGAGATTCAAGTTGTTACTCTAAACACACTGGTGATGATGTTGGCTCAGTCGAATTCCCGAAATCTCCACCACACGCTTGTCTTGATATACAAAGTGATAATCCAGAAGATTGGGATTTAGATGTAGCTGATCGGGAACTGTTGGCTGCCGACGGTCTCCTCTATTTGGATCGTAGTCATCCGGTAAGTATACAACAGTGTGTATCATTTATTGGTCCTGTGTCATAATATTTTTTTAAACGTGACTGAAACACTATTTATATATATGAGACTGGATACGTTGGGGGTATAGGAAGCTCTGTAGCAACTATCATTAGATAGTTGGAAGAAATCGGCCATAGGAAGCCTTGGACCTAGGTTTCGTGTTATTTGGCGGAAGGGTCATGAGTTCCTTCAAAGTTGCAGGTATGCCTTGCTGACTGGTGAGTGCCAACTAGCAGGAAACCTCGGTCAAGCAAGGCTTCCTGTGGCTGATTGCCTCCAGCTATCTAATATCATCAAAGTGTAAATATATATATATATATATATACCAACAGTGGGGTTAGACAGGGTTGCCCAATCTGACCATCGATGACATTCTGGAGTCAGATCTGAAGGATGTGCATGAAGGTGGTGTAGATCTGCTACCTGGAGATAGACTTTTCGACCTAGAGTATGCAAACGATATCGTCTTACTGTGCGATAGCATTCAGGCTGCCCAAATCGCACTTAATCAGTTGGCGATCAGTGTTTGTAAGTATGGTATGTACTGTTGCAAAGTACTGTTACAAGATTAGCAGAAGCCTGTACCTGCACTCACTCTTGCCGTCAACCGCTTGCAATTGTTGATAAGTTTGTGTACCTGGGTAGTTGTGTGAGTGCTGGTGGAGGGGTGATGGATGAGATTTCTAACCGTATAATGAAGGCTAGGGCGGTATACATCAACTTGAGCTGCCACCTCTGGCGCCTGCCCAACGTTAGCCTGGCTGTCAAAGGTCGGGTATACAATGCTTCGGTGCGGGGTGCCCTGCTCTACGCCTGTGAAGCCTGGCCTCTCCGGGTGGACTGAGGATGTGCAGCGACTCAGTGTGTTCGGTCATCGCTGTCTCCGCAGGATTGCTTGCATTCGATGGCAACATCGCGTGAGTAATTCTGTGGTTCCGCAGCGTGTATTTGAACACAATGGAGATCACCATTCATTGAGTGTCGTCATCTGGAAACACCGGCTTCGGTGGCTTGAACATGTGCTGCGAATGTCACTCCGAAGGGTTCCGTACAGGTCTCTGTTCGCTAGCCCTGAGAGGGGATGGAAAAGGCGGAGAGGTGGTCAGTCCATGATGTGGCGTCGTGGGATGAAAGGTCTTTGTACTAAATTAACATCGGTTGGTGCGTCACGAATCCCTGGTTGGGGTCCGCTAGATAGCTCGATTCGATGGCTCGAAACTTTATCGGATATGGCCAAGAATCGTAGTCATCAGTGGCGAACGTGTTGCAATTTCCTTCTTTCTTCCCTTCCCAATGATAGTTGACGAATATTGTTTGAACTGTTTTCCTCTTCCCAGATGAAGTTCTTTATCCTTTCTCTACTTATATTTTTTACTTTTGATTTGTGTTGTTTCATTATTATTGTGTGGCGCATCTTTCTTGGTGCCATATTGTACCAAGGTTTTTATGCGTTTGAATAAATAATAAATAAATATACATCGTTGAAGGATATGACTGACTGAAGAGCAATCACTGCCAAGATACCGATATCGCTATTACCGCCTGATAAGTCTACAAGTATCTCTGACGAAACAGTAGTAGGAAGCTCCAACTGCAACACACCTAGTGCCTTTAAAAGGAGAAAGAGTAGTTAGGGTTGGGAACTCGCGTTAAAAGTTACTTTCTAATTCCTTGAACTTGAGGATCTAACCTCGCCCCCCATGTAATAAGACAGTAGGCAGTCACCGCGAAAGTTAGACGATGAAGAGGGTACTAGTGGGTGGTGCAATATAGTAACTCCATTATGGATAAGATTTTATTTTGATAAATCACACAGTGTTGTACAGGAATATTAACTGATGACCACCTTTCGAGCACAAATTATTCCTCATAATTATATGATGTGATTCATCCCATGTCAGCTAACATTGACCTGACTGTCAAGGAAGGCGATGGTTAGACAGATGTAACAATACATGCCCTAACTATCTTATTCCGTGTAACTTCACAACGTCGTTTATTGATTTTCCCTCGTAACCTAACACTCGATCGATGCCTAGCCTCAATATTACCCACCCTACTATACCACCTAACACGTGATGTAGATAGAACATAAACACCTATGGCTAAAGAAAACTAGCTGGTCTTTTCATCTGTTTCACATTCAGTGACCATGTCTCACTCACAGTCATAAAGGAGGACAGAGTGAACTGATGAGCAGTACACATGTATTTTGTTCGACAGCCAGCTGGATACCACGTCTACTAAGCCAGAGAAGACGTAAGTTGGCGAATGCCAAACAAGCCCTGTG
>CALYDD020000398.1:0-270141 GCA_944472135.2 Trichobilharzia regenti | reverse complement strand
AGCTGGATTGGTGGATCTCTATTGACATGATTTCTCTCACTACAGGTGTTCAACTTTATCTGTGGATTGATACGATGTAATGTGATTGATGACGACCAGCAGTGGGCTCGGTGATGAGCATTTTGTCGAACGAACAACATCCGAACTCAGGGTGAAATTTCACCATGACTTTCAAATCAGATGTGGCTTGATTATTCACGGACTGACATTTATTACTTTTAACCAAAACAAAATGTGCATACAATTGTCATTGTGCGTTAGTTAGTACAGAGGTGTGTTTGGCTCTTACCCTTGAGGCCTTTCAAAAGATATAGGGAATTTGTTTAAGTGCGTAAGACTTCTGTAACTTATAAACATTTAAAAATGAAGGCATGTAGATTAATCCGTTTTCATTTCATCCATTCACCTCTTGAAGTCCTTGTAAACGAGCTCCACACATCATCCCAATATGCTTCTTCATTTGTGAATGACATTCCTCATTTCTAATCGCTTACATCCCTGTTTTTAGTTGTTCTATCTGAGTGACTAAGGTTATGCATCACTGAAGGAATTCAGGTCACACAAAACATCATTCATTCAGTGTTTCACAGTTTACCAGTTGCCTATATCTCATCTTATCGCACTGGGAGCATTTTTGTAGTACTAACTGTGTTACTGAAAGGCATAGTCGACGTCGAATTTACATTTTTATGATCCAGTACAGAAGTGCCATTTAACTGTACAGATTTGATGCGAAATCCAGCGAAAGTGTACTCCGTTTTGCTAGTTTCAGCCACTTATGATTCATATCAAATGAGCGTTCTTCATTCTCATATTGTGTCTTATCTGTATATTGATAAATTAAATGAATATCTCGAACCAAGGATATACAATATGAATGAATCAGTTGTTCTCACCCGAGGCAGCTGTTGAAGTGAGCAAGAAGAAAGACCATCTGGTGAGTTTTGTACTATTTGTGGAGATGCTGTGTTTGATTCGATAAAAAGACAAAGGATGGACAACAAAATAATAAGATTTGGAGGAATTCTGGCTATAGGAAATGTCCTGGCCCATGACAGGAACAGTGGCCAGCTGACAAGTCATACGGAGAACTCAATTCCTGCTACACAGAACTCGAAATTATGGAGAGGATCGATCCACAGACACCTTGTGGATGAGGAGCATTTCGTTGACATATTCGAGTCATTCAAAATAATAAATATACTCATGATTCCGAATTTACCGTCAACTCCATAATTCGATCGTGATAAAAGCCAAGGACTCGTGTTTGTAGCGATATTAAACATGAACTACGATTCGGTCGATAAATGATAGATTGGTAGGCAGCAATGCGCGGGAGGTCCTAGATTCGCATCCCAGGAAGTGCACTCGCTAACCATGTGTATTTCATTAGCTGGTAGAAGAATTATCTCGTTCTCCAGTGTCTGCTACCATCAAATATGTAGCGACAATCTGATTAGAGACAATGCAAGCATATTCACCTAGAGGGATCAGTCGTATCATCCAGTAGTCGTCTCAAGTTCCATAATTAGATTTCTCAAAAACGATTTTAAGTGTGTATTAGTACTGTTGTACGAAGACACCGGCCTAAAAAGACGCCGAGTGCACTATTGTTCTCACTCGTTTTCTGGATGACATTATCTTCTCTAAGCAACTTTATCATCAAATCAATTTGACCTTCGAAAATGCCCGAACGACTCCAGAAATTTCAGTTTAGGCAAGCCCAGGATGACTGTGTGTTACAGAATACAACAGGAAATGTGACTTACATTGCAGGCCTGTAATTGGTTCACAGAATCAGAAAAGTACATGAGAATAACTATTTTATACTCTTGACTCAATTCTCTATGACAATGAGATAGGAATTCTATTGATGTTTTGAAATTAAGTAAGAGTGTATGCAACAATGTGAACGGAATTCGAAAATCAAAACATCGAGATTGGATTAATTGACTGCCTCAAACCTGCCTGATTGATGGATAACTAAATGACAGTGACAAGTTATGTTAGGCGCCAAGTCACTGTCATCACCACCATTGAAGGTGGGTGACACAGTTTCATACCTTCATGGGAGGGGAGGAACAAATAAGGCTGAAAATATTTTAGTGCATGTGCGGATATGATCGATTTTAATTTGGGTTGTGACTTTAGTAGGGTTAAGGAATCAGTAGAAAACAGCATGTACTGTTTCGTCAAAGTTTGGTGTCCTTCGGAACTACATACCCTTGACCTGATCAACAGTGTTAACTAGAACCTATGTGTTACAAGTGAATTCTGTTGAACACTGGGTCACTCGGAAGGATCATAACAAAATATGATTTCTTACTTCTGATGAATTGTGACGCATAATGCACCATCACTAACCGACGTAAGCGTTGAGAACTCCACACATTTGTCTTGGTGAAGCACACATGTGATGAATAACTGTGCTATTAGTTGTATATTGTCTAAGTAGGAGAGTAATAAAGTCCCACATAGAACACAGATATGTCATTCCCTGCCAATATGGATTTTTGAATCATTACCAAACGAGCATATCCTGTCTCCTTCATAATCCACGCAGTTTCAACTCAGCCTCGGACTCTTCGATTTCACACACAAACACAGTATTCCATGCATTAGAGATGAAACAGTGTCTCACTGCTGACCATTCATCTACTGGGTGGGGATATATGCATTGTTACATAATTCTTCAGTATTCGGATGTGATCGGTTAAAACAAACAGAGAGAGAGAAGCTTGTACGAATAATGCTGCTCTCTGGGAAAATTATCAGTCAAGAAGACCGTCAACGAGAACAGCCGACAGCTGAATCATCATCAGTACAGTTCAGTCGATCTTATGGATTAAACAAATAGTCATTCGCACTCAAAATAATATACAGTCGACTAAAATGGATCCTGGACAAGACTCTCCTGCGTGTTACACAATCCGGTTCTCTGAGCTCACAGAAATTTTCAGTGAACATGATGGGTTTATGTCTGTGAGGACGTTATCCTCATAATAAATACATCGTGTATATATCACTTACAAAGAATCTGATTCATTGTACAGTGTTCAGCGTCTCATTTTGTCTAATGAAGTTCGACATAAATTCCCAAACTCATCAGTCAATATTTTAGGCAAGCATTATCTGCTCACTTCAAACGATGACTACAAATGTAAATGTCGTCAACTTACTGTATTAGACTAGGAGAAAAACAGAAAGAACATTGGTAAATTTATATTAGGCTTGCGAAGTAAGGAATAAGAGTGTGAACTTCATTATGGGTGTTGTCAGATGTGAAGTTGTTTAGATTTCGGGGAGACGAATGGCGTGAACTGACAGCCTTCCACTTGTCAGAGGAACTTCTATAATTTTATTTCAAGTTTTCTTGAAGATAACACAGTTCAGTGTGAACATGATTTACCTGTATGCGATGGTTTATTCCATCAAATAAAATATTGCAATTATGATCTGTACACCACCAACTACACAGAATCCTACCCTATAATGACAAAAGATGCGTGAATCTGAATTATTTCGCCTGTATTTCCTGTTGTGATATGTTCATGTCAGTCACTGGTACTCATCACTAATTGAGTGTTTCGAGGTGGCCATGTATTACGGTGGAAATCGAAAACGTGCACAAACTCAATCGGGAGGATATCGGAATATTCGATCTCTCTTAATTTCAAATCTTCCGAATAAATTAATCGAATTGGTTAGTAGTGATCAAAGTTTAATGTGATGGGAATCTCACCGCTCATCTGAGCTAACCCGTCAGTAGTATGTTCGTGTCATTCATCTCTATACAACGCAGTAATATTTCTCATTCCAGTCTCATAAAGTAAACAATATACTTGTTTTAGAGAGGACTTCGCGAAACATTGAAACAGTGATCGCATCAAAGGCAAACTTACTAATCTGACCGGATTTTCT
The DNA here is from genome assembly GCA_944472135.2 of Trichobilharzia regenti. Lineage (NCBI taxonomy): Eukaryota > Metazoa > Platyhelminthes > Trematoda > Strigeidida > Schistosomatidae > Trichobilharzia > Trichobilharzia regenti. The sequence goes on along the minus strand of CALYDD020000398.1, from coordinate 266,220 downwards.
TAGAATTGTAGAAAAAGACGAACAGAGGAAGAAAGAAATTTACAAGATCTTCTCTTTCGGGTATGAAAATGATTGGGTGGAAGGCGTTAGCAACGACAGCCGACCAGTGATAACCGTCTCCCTATACCCGTGGTGTTACTTTCCATCGCATAAGTCATATCACACTTGGCGACCTATTCTGTGTGCCTCCTGATTACAGCTTTGTTCATTTATTCATCGAGCTGAATGCACAACTCTAATACCCCAGTTAAACTTATCCACTGCGTTGAATGATATTAGTGGCTGTGATTATGACAACTTGTCTCTTCCGTCACCACCCTCTTTCGTGAAAAAGTGATTGTACATGAATGTTAGGGAGGGAAATGAATTCGCCGAACTGCTTGTCTTCTTCTTTTCATTACTGCTTGAGTGGCGATTATTCAGGAATAATTATATTTGCTAATACTAAATAATACATGAGAAGGGATGAAAAGTGTAGTTATGTTTGATAGGCTTTTCACTGAATCGCCGTGCATATTCATTTTGAATGAGGATAACCTACTGAAGATATAATAGTGCGCCTGGGGCATCAGACCCGCAGATGAGTGGGACAACAGCAGCGAAGGAGGGACTTCTTCAGTTACTAACAGCATCACGGTAGTGACTTTTCCTAGCTCTTCTGCTTCTCTCAGATTATCACGTAATATCACACTACCCCTCATTTCTGTATGCGTCTCCATCGCCAACCGATTCACGTGTTCGCTTGATTTTCAGCTGATTTAAGCCCGGGAGAAGGAGGAAGGTATGTCGTGGGCTAAACAACCCTGCCTGAATAGACACTCTAAATGTGTTTCTGAACACGTGGAAACTGGTTTCGTTTAGAGGTTTTTATATGGGACTGATAGACTACTACCAATGTAGGTGACGGGTGGCGACTGAAGATAAAGCGGAAGTATGAGTTTAGGTGAGATTCGAACAAATCGCTACTCGATCAGCTCAGCTACAAGACCGGTCAACTCACTATCACAAATTTGATGACTGGCTTTTCTCAGTGTGATGCTGAGAAGTTGTTATTGTTAGTACAGACTTGGAAAGGAATTTGACTATTAGTTTTCATTCAACAACCTGACTCCGTCAGATGATTGACTCTTACACTTATAAAGCTCTTTAGTATATTTAGAGGCGCGAAAATCTCGATGTGATATTTCTCTTTGTTCTGGAAAACCAAATAAATAGAAATGTGACTATTGGTGACGGTGTGGCAGCGTCTTTTGATATTAAATACTCCTTCGCCTTTCTTATTGACATCAATATCGTTTAATCAGTGATATCCTATTGTGATTGTTGAGTATACCTTCAACCATATTCAAAGTGTAGATATATTTTTATCACTGTGAGCTAACTTTCTCGCTGAGTAATTTTTATTCCGCCGAAATTATTCAATTTCAAGCACATCCGTCAAAAATGAGAAACAATGACTACAACTTACCTATACGATCTGACAAAGTGCACAAAGTATAATACAAATTTACAGTGTCATTAACTGAAGACATGCTGTTAGCGAGTTTTGAGGTGACTAATTCGACTGACTTTAAGACAGATTTAGTCACGAACTGACATCACATCTAGAAAAGATGGAAATGTGTGGAGTTTACGCAGGGGTTTGTAACTTCCCTCAGTGAACAGTCATAATTCACCAGGAGGGATCTTATCCAGTAACTTATTAATCAATCGACTCTCCCGGTAATTGTTGGTCAAGCTTTACATTCGCTGTGAGTGTGAACTGACATGAAGTCGAGAACATGTGTGAAACGGTTATCCAGTGCTCTCTGATTTTCAACGGTTCCGTTAATGATATCACATTGTGGTGATATAACCTCTCATAAAATAATTGTGATGTCCCGTGACGGGTCTGGGTTTGATTCCTTGTCAACGCAGTCATCCAGTTTACTAGCCGATAGTTAGCCTGTAAAAGGTTGTTATGACGTCAAGTTGGTTGAATATAACAAGCACTTGACAATTTCCCAGTTGGATATTCTCTGACGCGAAACCCTCAAATTCCATTAGAATCACAGAGTCGAGTTGGAAAAGTGTATTTCCAAAACAGTCAAGCGAGCAAGTGACCAAGACTACAAAAATGCATGACGCATAGTGATCAAGTCCCGAGGCTTGACCAGAAAGCTTTAAAAGCATGCGCGATTCTAATTGGTTAAAGTACCTCTCATGAGACGATATACAGACAGACTAGCAGGTTGATGAGACGAATTGTGAGTACATATCAAAGATTATGCGTGGGACTTCCAGCATACTACGACGGCTGCCTTCATTCGATATTGAAGATTCAATGGCTAGCCGGTGAGAGTGGAAGAACAAGCAGCGCGAAATACTCTGCCACCCAGTACACAAGCAATGAGGAATAATAGTAATAGTAATAACGCTTGGATAAATAATGCAAATATCAGCTAGGAGACTTAAAATGGTAAAAGAACACTCATTAAGTAACTGAAGTATTCGATCGGTCATCACTCCATTGAATGTCTGCTTAGAAATGGCAGAGGTACTCGAGCATATTTACACAGGTCTGTATTATCAAACACCTATGACATTACTGATATACTCACATTTACAAGTATAATCATATGTTGGTGCGTGATCGAAAGGATGCACTATTATCCCCATCGATAAGAGATGATTTAAGCACTGTTAGTCAAACTCAACTAAGTTTAATCAAGATACTCGAAAGAATAATCATGATTTATCTATAAAAGCACGGACAGCTTATTACCGAACGCACAGAGACGTTCTCGAGTGTAAACTGCTTGTGTAAGAGAATCCGCATCACATCAGGAGGAATATGAATCAAGTCTAGGGAAAAGAAAACATCTACTGATATCGCTCTCACAGATTTTAGTGTAGATTCAAATATGATGAATGAAACAAAGCTACTCATAAACTTGAGAAGATGTGGAATCAAGAATACCCTGGTCAACTTAGAGTTCTACTCCTGGTGAACGGTAGTGATTGGTGTACCACGAAGTATTGTGTTCACTCCATCAACTGTGTTTGTCCTTATATATCAACAGATTCTCTGGACTCATGAAATCTCCCAAGGTTCTCCACGTAAGTAACCTGAACATCTGGATACAACTCAAGGATGAAAGAAATATGTCTCCGTTTCAGGAAAATCTCACTAATCTATCCTACCCACACAGGGAATGGATACTCACCATTAACGTTGAGAAGTGCACGACCATGCATATCAAACATTCAAGTGTCAGTGCAAATGACATAAGAGGAATGCCACCATCTTCATCTCAAATATAAGTCATGGCCTAAGCTGAATGGAACAGTGTCATACAGTGTTAGTGAGCAGGTTTACATGCTCACTGACGATAAAGAAATAACTCAAGAGTGTGAGTGGAGTTAGCTATTCTCGTTATCGAACTATGGGCAGGGAGGAAGGGTGAGGAGATCTAACCACAATTTTCAAAACTCTAAGAAATAAACATAGCCCTGATGCATCTCTTATTTCTCTTTCTGACAGGTTGAGGAATCTCCGAGGAGAGAGTAGGACAGTTCAGAGATCGAAAGAAAACAATACTTCAATGGAATAATCATTCTGCTAGTGAGCCGCAAATGATTAAGACAGACATCCAAAAGAAGTGGTGTCTTCACCAACCTTCCACTTCTTCAACTAAACGATTAAATACACAACACCGATAGTCTTTGAAAATGAATTAACATAGGTCTGCCGCGCTCTCTCCACAACCAAAATTTCCGCTGTGAATCTCAAAACACCAAAATCTTCACGAACATGACAACGAAATGTTTAAATGTTCAACACAATCATATGGTAGAGGAAAAATCACATAAACAGTCTTTGTGTAGCACTTACGTGTTTCCGAATTTATCGTCAGGCTGATGAATATGAACAGAATGCAGCAGAAAACAGCCTTCATGTTTGATTTTCCTGTGATGGATGGTTTATTCTACGGAAGAACACTGACTCATTTTATACTTTTTCCAAATGGCAGAATCGTATGTAAATGAAATCACCCTTGGTGTGTGTGTGTTTGTGTGTGAAGATTTCATTGGTGAGAATAGTGTCAGTGTTCTGCCCTATTGAATGGTCTGAAATAAATACAAATATACATCTGAAACTACTTATAAGAAGAAGAAGAAACCTTGGTGTCCCTACGTTGTTTGCCTGTCGTTTCTCTGTCTGTCTGTCCGTGACCACTCCTTAATGTAATGTAATTCAGATACAGTCACATTGAGCTGACCGACTGCAGACGACACATTGTGAGGGAGGCGAAGAAGGATGTGATTTGTCTATTCCACCATGTATGTGTAGTGATGGTTATTCATAGGGAACAAGAATTGAGTAGCAGTGTGTGTTGAACAAGCAGAAGGTGAGATTTGCAGAATACTGAATGGTGCTGAGTATCGACCTGAGATAGCATGTATGAAGAGCTTTAAAGTAGAGCAAAGCAAATACTAGATGCTCTTAGAGTTCTGATAGTCCTATGTTCACTATCACTTCGTACATAGAAGAACCATATTAAATTTAGGCTGATCTGATTCTCTTTAAAATGAGGAACTGAATAGAATCATTGAAAAGTCACGAATGCCAAGCAAATATTGTGGTAGGAAATGGATCCATTTTAATTGCGTACAACACATCGTGCAGATACGCATCAATACCAGAACTGTTTCTGACTCCCATGTTCAATATGTCAAAGTCGAGCGAAGTTCGATTCAATATTGAGCTGAATGATGAATTTCACAACGCAGCCAGCACATAATAGGATAAAATCGTGATGAGTGCTTACGAAAGTATAATGAATCGAAATGTGGTTGGATAAAGTATAAGGAAACGCATGATACAGGGGTGGAAGTAATTCTTATTTACTATTATTATTATCATCATTTATATTCTTCATTTGCATCCGGAGTGAGACATAATAACTCACTGGCATATATTCATTCAACCTGGTTCTCCGTTATCTTGTTCCAACAGGCTGTGCGACTGACTACAATCGCCTTTCACTCTCACTCTTCATATCCTCTACTCTGTGTCACACTCAGACACAACCCGTAGTTTTCCGCTCGGATTCCATTTAAGAGATAAACTGGCATGTGATTTGGCTAGAAGAGTCACTTAGCATGTGTCCAGCCCATCTCAATTTCCCTGTGTATACATCTTAACAAGTTTTTGCCTGATAGAGTTTCCTATCGATTGCATATCATTTAAGGCTCTCCAGCCATCCGATCGTCGGTGTAAAGCGAAGGCAGCCATTGATGGAATTAAAGCTGCAACGAGTTCTTGTAGATACCTTTAACGACTCATAATGAATAGGGTGATTCACGGATCAAGATAAGAATTGTAATGAAACAAATTGATTAGGAAACGATGTGAATATGAAAAGTGTATATTCGGTTTCCAGTCTCATAGGAAATATGATCATATCATGAAAAGAGCTAATGGAAATGCCGGAAAGTACACACGATGAAAGATTCCGGTAGCGAACTTAGAGTCGATTTCTAGGATATTGGATTTCCCAATAAAATGAAGCGATAAATCAGAAAAATACTCAAAATATATAAATCCCAGTGGCGACTCATCAATCTCTGTGGAAACACAGAAGGCTGAATTCTATAAAGCCAGGAAGACAACTTTCTATGTGCTTCACCAAACACACTTTCAAAGCCTCGACTTGAAGTGTGTGTTGACACATCATGAGTATCTGAAGGAGAATTTATCATGTGGAGAAACTAGTTGGAGAATCTGTGAATAAAAACAATCATTTGCTCATAACTGTGTTGGGGTAGTTGTAAACACTTTGGCATTCCTCGTCTCCAACCATTCAGAGGCTTCAGACATTCATCAACAACTGTCATTGCTCCACTAAGGATAACTGACATGGAACTCAGACATGCAGCAAACCAAACAGCTGAAGGAAATCGAGTTGTGCTGAACCCGAGTTCAAGAAAACCTTGAATAGTTTGACTTGCGAAGTACTTGAGTAAAAACTGAGTAGGAGGAGACTAGTTAGAGCGACTTAGGCTAGCGTGAAAAGTATCACGCTTGGAGAAGCCAATTGAAAATTTTGTTAGAAAAGCCAGTGCAATACAGACACCCAAATAGAGACCCCATATTTCACTCGGATCGGGAGAAATCAGAACAAAGCGATTGTGGAGAAATATTGTTTTTCAGTATCTGGACATGCTTATCCACATAATAACTGTTGAATACTCGCTCGACGATGGCTCTCACGGGAAGCTAGGATGGATGATTTCTCCTACTTAAGACTCCTGAACTGTATGCTAACTATGGACCTTCTAGAAGAAACATTACGTTTTATGCTGCGAAAATGAGTTCCATAGCTTCAATGAATGCATTTATTCGACGTCGTCCTCAGACGGGGGTCTTTCCAACAAAACGTTAACTGTTTAACCCTCCTTCATTAGTACTGAAGCTTACTCATCACACGGAATCATTCCACCGGAATAACGCGACCGAATCAGTTTTTCTATCCTAGAGACTAAAACGATGTGGATGTGAAAACTACCAACTGAAATACATAAACACGTAGAAGATTAGAATCTGATCAGTAAATACAGTGAATGAATCCCGATGGTTTGATAGTGAGCTGCAGTATCTTGTGGCCTTAATCACACAGCACCAAGATACCTTCAATATGAAGAGCAATCAGGCGTGGTAAACTGTTGTGTTCAATTTTCCAAGAAGAAATTTCACACGAACCAATCCATTTCAAATCCAATGGCAGTAAACGTTTCGATGAAAACGAAAGCAAACAGCCAGCCACCACAAGCCACTACTGACTAAACACAACAAAATTCCTTGTACAAAAGAAAATCAAAAATTGAATGATTTCTAACTAAATATATGGTTCGTCTGATAAATGACACCGCTGATGCCAGTGAAACCTATATAAAATATTTATATGCATTGTATATATTTTTCTTTGTTCTCTAATTAGCAAATCTGTGTATATTTTGTGAAAACCTTTTTGTGAACAACCAGAGGAATTTGTAAATTTGTGCATTTTTTCACGTTTTAGTCAGTTTTTTTTCTAAAAAGTATTATAGAAAGAACAAAATATTGTCTAGCTGACAAGACTGAGATAGAACAAGCAGGGTATTAGAGGTCAGTATGCTCTCTTTGATTATACAGCTAAAAAATATGAATTCATCTATTGTAACGACCAGAACCGATTGAGTTGTTGTACTCAAGCAGGGAACCGATGTTTGCGTCCTACTGTTTGGCTCTCAGAAACACCTTTGAAACATGTGCACTGATAAAACGCTCCAAAGACAACTAAATGATGATTGTTCATCGAAGAATCTATTTGTCTTTCTACTGAACCGTAGTAACACTAAACACTCAAAATTCCTTCCATAGTGCCGTTGGACAGCTACATAAAGACGAGATTGCCAACTAAGTAAGCACAGAGCGAGTACTGTAGAACAAAATTAGTTAACCAAAATTCAGTTGTATGAATAAGCCTTAGAATCGAGTAGAACATTTCCAGCAAGGTAGCATCGAAAACGCTTTTCATAAGAATCGCGCACCAACGCTTTCCGCACACATTCCAATGTCAGAATGACATTGATTCACTTATACGAAATCACATCGTCAGCAACATATTATCCATGTATTGCACAATCACAAAGAGAAGCATTCGAATCAGAGATTGAACATCGACAGAGACAACTGACAAGGATGAAGTCAACACGTTGTGATACATATATCAGGACAATGAAACAGAGACTAGGAGAGAAAAAAGGATGATAATAACTGAGCTATTTGAAACATCCTAATAGCATCGGCATTGTATTAGATCTCCCACGAGATATTTCTCAAACGGTTATTCCGTTACATCTGTAATCACCTCATGTAAACAGAAACCTATGCAAATATATTTGAACATAGATAATGTGGGGATAACCTCCTTGATTCAGATTATTATTCCTGTACTAAACACCTCCTAAATGCCCGTAGTTATTTCGCAGTTAAATAGGAAATTAGACGAGCTTCTTATGTACAGAGACCTCTGTGAAATATCCACGAATTACCCGGGCCTCCACCACTTGCAATGTAATAAACTAAAGACCTGCTATGACTTTCTATCTTGCCTTGTAGAGAATCTCATAGAATGAGTCTGATGGGATTGAGTGGCTTTAGTTCACTGAGTGGTAGTGAATTGAGCTACCACTAGTTTTATATCGTACTCTTGCTAGCTACTTCGGATAAAATTCAGAGTCGTGTTTTGAAAGTGTGTGCTTTATGTCGCACTGGTGATTCGTCAATACAAACTAATCTCTGAGTATAGAGAAAGTTCATTCAGTCTCGAGATCGACTATGAGTCTAATCTTTCGCCTATTCATCGTATTTATCTCGAAATAACTGATTCAATGTTACCAAACGTGCAAGGTCTTTGCGTACAATTTCCACAATCTTCACACTAGTCAAGTGGACACTATTCTATCAACAACAACGAAAACAAAATTTTCCCCATTCAGTAACAGTTTCAAACTTATCAAATTGAAAACTATTTCTTCCACTGTACTGATGACTATGGCATACATTTTTAATTTAGCTTAGAAGCCACTTATCAGTAGATACGTCGACAATTCCACTCCTCCGCTAATCCCGTACCGCACATTCCTCTTTCTCAATAAAAGACCACTGTAAATCTTCTGGTGAATATCTGTTGGTCTGTAAAGTCTATTAAAGTGGCTTTTTATTGGAAATCAGCCAGTGGTCCATGGAAAACTGTCTCACCTTAAACCCCTTCAAACGCAAAACAGTCAGTTTCACCTTTAGGCATAAATCTGGCCTAAACAAACTGGTTAACACTCACGAGGTGTGCAGGATAAATTTGACCGCTTGTCGTTATCTGGATTTCACAAGATCGTTGAAAATTATCAGTATACAAAAGATTTCATTTCTCCTCACGTTTCCGAATCAATCTCTGTCAAGCACCAGAAACCAATTTATGTGTTCAAGAATAAGTGATTGTCATTCTTTCCTTGCCCTGCCTAGTACCAGAATGTTTTCACCGTCTCTTTCATCTGGTTACATGAAGTTGAATGTTTCCATTGTGTATGATTAGGATTGTGCGGGATAAAGTGCTCAAAAATATATACGTATAATTATTGTATGCATAAATTGATTTGATTGATTTTTGTTTAGAACGAACTCTGTGCAAATGTGTTAGAAATGTTTCTGTAGATATACTTTATCATGAGAGGCCAGTAAGCGGCTGATTGGAGAAGCCAACGGAATAAAGGATGGTTCCATTTTATTCTGCTAAATATTTTGTTTCTGCTTTTTTCAGATTATGCAACTACTAGAATTAAATACAGGCGGAATTATTGTCGACGTAAAGAAAAGACAACTCGGCCAAGAAAATTTCCTTACTCATTGATCTCTATTGCATCCAGTTAGTACATTTAGGTAATCTCAGTTCATTATGACAACAGCATATTGGCATGTTGGTAGCAAAACCAAAATTGAACAGAATGTTTGAAGGTGTTAGAAACGTAGATGCTAGCATATTTACTGGCGTAAGCGGTAACAGATGATCGAGATATACAGTGTGAGAGAACGAAGAATTTTTAATAGAGTTTGTAAGGAAGAAAGAAACAAAGCAGAGAAAGGAAAGAAAGAAAACGGTGAACCTACAAATTATATGAGTTGGAAAGACGAGATCCAGTTGTCCTACTGACTACTTTATAAGTTATAGGTATCACGCCTAATTCTTACTTTATCGCACACAGCACGTGCTAAGAAGGGTGTGGGTGAGTTTTTGTACTTGCTAGTGCGATCATATAGTTTTCTATGTAGGAATCTGATTTCGCCTGATGAGATACAAGGGGAGAGTTGTGAATAAAGAGGGTGATGTGAGTTAAATAAAATGGATTTAGACCATTTTTCACATCGGTTCAAGTGCTTATCAACCAGAATATTAACAAGCCGGTTAAGTGGCACGTTGCTTACCCTGCTGACAAGCTTTAGCATCCTGCGTAATAAGGTATAGTCTTTCTTCAGTAGACTTGGAAAAACTAAGGGGAGGACAATAGAGAATAACAAGCGGAATGCGAGAGCTAACGAATTGTAAGAGTAAGGGTTAGCTTATACCAGGATATCTTAAAATCTTGATGCACAAGGTAAGACGCAATATTTTCTTAGAAATCATCAAATATGAGACGATCAGGAGAAATCAGCAGATAGAACGGTGCGTAGGTATTTAATTTCCGACTAGCTTTATGTTTCAGTGGCATCTATGCTGCACACCACGTGAGTGTTAACCAGTTTGTTTAGGCCAGATTTATGCCTAAAGGTGAAACTGACTGTTTTGCGTTTGAAGGGGTTTAAGGTGAGACAGTTTTCCATGGACCACTGGCTGATTTCCAATAAAAAGCCACTTTAATAGACTTTACAGACCAACAGATATTCACCAGAAGATCTACAGTAGTCTTTTGTTGAGAAAGAGGAATGTGCGGTACGGGATTAGCGGAGGGTGGAATTGTCGACGTATCTACTGATAAGTGGCTTCTAAGCTAGAATTAAAAATGTATGCCATAGTCATCAGTACAGTGGAAGAAATAGTTTTCAATTTGATAAGTTTGAAACTGTTACTGAATGGGGAAAATTTTGTTTTCGTTGTTGTTGATAGAATAGTGTCCACTTGACTAGTGTGAAGATTGTGGAAAATTGTACGCAAAGACCTTGCACGTTTGGTAACATTGAATCAGTTATTTCGAGATAAATACGAATGAATAGGCGAAAGATTAGACTCATAGTCGATCTCGAGACTGAATGAACTTTCTCTATACTCAGAGATTAGTTTGTATTGACGAATCACCAGTGCGACATAAAGCACACACTTTCAAAACACGACTCTGAATTTTATCCGAAGTAGCTAGCAAGAGTACGATATAAAACTAGTGGTAGCTCAATTCACTACCACTCAGTGAACTAAAGCCACTCAATCCCATCAGACTCATTCTATGAGATTCTCTACAAGGCAAGATAGAAAGTCATAGCAGGTCTTTAGTTTATTACATTGCAAGTGGTGGAGGCCCGGGTAATTCGTGAATATTTCACAGAGGTCTCTGTACATAAGAAGCTCGTCTAATTTCCTATTTAACTGCGAAATAACTACGGGCATTTAGGAGGTGTTTAGTACAGGAATAATAATCTGAATCAAGGAGGTTATCCCACATTATCTATGTTCAAATATATTTGCATAGGTTTCTGTTTACATGAGGTGATTACAGATGTAACGGAATAACCGTTTGAGAAATATCTCGTGGGAGATCTAATACAATGCCGATGCTTATTAGGATGTTTCAAATAGCTCAGTTATTATCATCCTTTTTTCTCTCCTAGTCTCTGTTTCATTGTCCTGATATATGTATCACAACGTGTTGACTTCATCCTTGTCAGTTGTCTCTGTCGATGTTCAATCTCTGATTCGAATGCTTCTCTTTGTGATTGTGCAATACATGGATAATATGTTGCCTGACGATGTGATTTCGTATAAGTGAATCAATGTCATTCTGACATTGGAATGTGTGTGGAAAGCGTTGTGCGCGATTCTTATGAAAAGCGTTTTCGATGCTACCTTGCTGGAAATGTTCTACTCGATTCTAAGGCTTATTCATACAACTGAATTTTGGTTAACTAATTTTGTTCTACAGTACTCGCTCTGTGCTTACTTAGTTGGCAATCTTGTCTTTATGTAGCTGTCCAACGGCACTATGGAAGGAATTTTGAGTGTTTAGTGTTACTACGGTTCAGTAGAAAGACAAATAGATTCTTCGATGAACAATCATCATTTAGTTGTCTTTGGAGCGTTTTATCAGTGCACATGTTTCAAAGGTGTTTCTGAGAGCCAAACAGTAGGACGCAAACATCGGTTCCCTGCTTGAGTACAACAACTCAATCGGTTCTGGTCGTTACAATAGATGAATTCATATTTTTTAGCTGTATAATCAAAGAGAGCATACTGACCTCTAATACCCTGCTTGTTCTATCTCAGTCTTGTCAGCTAGACAATATTTTGTTCTTTCTATAATACTTTTTAGAAAAAAAACTGACTAAAACGTGAAAAAATGCACAAATTTACAAATTCCTCTGGTTGTTCACAAAAAGGTTTTCACAAAATATACACAGATTTGCTAATTAGAGAACAAAGAAAAATATATACAATGCATATAAATATTTTATATAGGTTTCACTGGCATCAGCGGTGTCATTTATCAGACGAACCATATATTTAGTTAGAAATCATTCAATTTTTGATTTTCTTTTGTACAAGGAATTTTGTTGTGTTTAGTCAGTAGTGGCTTGTGGTGGCTGGCTGTTTGCTTTCGTTTTCATCGAAACGTTTACTGCCATTGGATTTGAAATGGATTGGTTCGTGTGAAATTTCTTCTTGGAAAATTGAACACAACAGTTTACCACGCCTGATTGCTCTTCATATTGAAGTATCTGGGTGCTGTTTGGTTACCCTGCTGACAACCTTTAACATCCTACGTATTAAGGTATAGTCTTTCTTCAATAACCCAGGAAATACTAAGGGGTAACCTAGAGCATAATAGGCAGAATATGGAAGTTAACCAATTGTAGGAGTAAAGGTTGGTTACACCAGAAAGTCTCAACTTCTTGATGTAGAAGGGAAGACGGAATATTTTCTTGGAAATCGTCAAGATATGAGAAGACCAGGAAATATCAGAAGATAGAGCGACGCCTAGATATTTAACTTCCGACTTGGTTTCAATTTCAGTGCCATCTATGTTGCACATCTCGTGAGTACATGATATGTATGATGATATGTACAACAACATTGTTTTATTTTACCATGAATTTATATGCTTTTGGAAACTTCCAACGGAATAATTTTGTTCATGAGTCGCCTGAATTATTCGGTCACCGTGGTTTCATCATTGTTTTTACGTCACCTTTGTTCCGACTTATTTTTTCATTCGTTAAGTTAGCTGAAATCTAAATAATGTCTAAATGCCGATTCAGGTATATTGGGCGTATATTAAGGCAGGTTCATCTTCGTATTTCGGAACATCATCCAACATGGTTAAGCATGGACAAAGAAGATTTATTCGTAGCTCAATTTTACCACACCTTGTAGATAGTGAGCATAAGTATTACTGATATATGTAAAAAACTTGGGCACTGTGGTAGAGCATACCTGCATTATGGATAAGATTTTATTTCAATAAATCACACACTGTGTGGGCATAAAGTTGATGTTAATACAGCATTTAAAAGTATCTATCGCATTCCTACTAATCTTAATTTTGCTCTACGAAACCGTATTCTACGGACAGCTGTAGCAATAGGAATCCACCTGAAGCAGCCGAACCTGTGTGTTTGGAAGAAATTTGTACATCCAGGAGTTTTTTGCTTGTCAATCGTTATATGAATGTATAAACCGATCTACTTCACCCCCTTCCCAAAACCTTTAAAATTATAGTTGTCGAAGTTATTTAATTTTTCTGACCACTTCATCTTTAATTACGTGTTATCCTTGTAAAAGTAATTTATTCTAACCATTTCTACCTTTTCAATGTGTATTGATTTTCTTCGTTCATTGTCAACCAATTGACATTTTGACACTGACCAATTATTGTTAACAAACACATCAGTGTCACTTGATGGTAAACTAATGTGTATTGTAATAAAAAGCCTATTTATACATTAGAGTAGAGCTAAAGATGAGGATCTAATTGAAGGTAAATATTTCTTCGCTCAATCTTTCTGTTTTCTAAATGTCTAAATGAGGATTTTTCTATACTGATATCTGAAATCACTAATCTAAACACTTTCTCAGACTATCATTCCCAGGCTGTCTCAGGTAGATTCACCAAGTGTTATTTTTGTTGTGATTATCCTGTGATCGCTTTTATGACTTATTTTGTATCCATATTTCAGTAAATATAATCACTGAAATTCGAATCCTGTTATTCTCATAACTGACCGAGGCTGAGAGACTCCGAAATTTCGCGTAATCTTAAAATAGCTATACTAAACCAGAGAAGGCTAAAACCGGTTTGAATGACCGTCTATTAAGGAGACTGAGTAAAAGCGAATGTGATTAGGATGTGGAAGAGTCTGACCATATGAAGTCAATTTGGTAGGCTATTCACTGACTTAACTTTCTTAGATTCTTTGGATTTGTTTACCTAATACATATTAGTCTGTTTTATTTATATATTTATTCGCAATGTTTCTGGTTGTCAAAAGTGAGTGCTTTCCAGTGAGTTATGTATCGCCTTCTTTTATCGAACCATTGTCATCGTAGTATTATTCGTTCTTGTCACATTACCGCATGACAAAATTTTGGTAATTACCCGATTCCGATTAGGTAGTGATGCGCATAACTTTAAAATCCGAGGCCGTTGTTTCTGTCCCAGTGACTACATGGTTAGTGGGTTGACCTCATCACATGAACATCCTCGGCACTATCTTTAGTGTGTTAACCGTAACCAGGTGCACAAGAGTCTCAAACTCAGGTGAAATATTTGTCAGCCACCCTATGACTTTCTGTCCTGCTCCATAACTGATGTTTGTTGCTTCTTATTTGTTTTGAATTGAATTTTGATTTTCCAGTTAACTCAGCCCATTGACTGAACCGAAATGCAAGTCTCTTCGACTAAGTGTGAGGATTAACTTGAAGTAATTTGATGGATGGTGATCAGCAGCATGCATTGATTGGGATTCGAATTCAGGACGTTTCAGTTACAAACTGACACTGTTGACTATTCAGCTTCTCGGACTTTATCTACTGGCTCATGAATTCTAACTTCTACACATTCTTGATATATATACAGTGGAATCACAAGCCGGTGTCACACTTGCGTAATTGTTCTCTTACCAGAATTATTGTATCCCAAAATTCACGAATTCTCACTGGATTCACTGAGCCAGAAGTGAGTAAAATTACTTACGGATGACACTGGTTGGTCAGCATCCTAAAATCACACACTGGTAGAACTTGGATTTCGTGGGATGGCGTTGAGTTGAGTCTCAGCGGCTGATTGGTTAACGAGCTCACCCTGTAACTGGAAGGTCCTGGGTTCGAATAGCGTCGGTGGATGCATACTACCGACAAGTTCCGAACTAGGCTGATCAAACAGCTGTCCAGTATTAACAACTGGTTTTCATTCAATGGGTCTCAAACAAACGTCAATCCGTGATGAAATTTGTGACAAATCAAATCCCCACAAAATAACTCGTGAGAACTATTGGTTGATGACGTTGACGTAGAATTACTCCCAACCTCCAGTTGGTAATATATACCTTCATACATTTATGAGTGATTATTTGATGGCCACTTGCCGTATCAACCAGTTGAGTTATTGTGAAATGGAAACCATGGTGAAATTGAATCTCCTCGAGCTGTGTAATTTGTAAATCATGAGATAATTTGGACATTGTTTTCTAAATTTTCCTTGGAAATGTGTATAGCAGTGTAAAGCACAAATCAAAGAACCATGTAATCGAATCAATAAAACAATATGAAGTTGAAATACGGGACACTTATAATTACGGATACATAATTAGATGACCCAAAAATATTTAAGCACTTCATCAACATAACCAAAATTGATGGTAACTTGAAACACTATTGTTATATATCATATCCGAAAGTATATTGTGTGGCTATAAATGCTGCCGAAAACACTTTCTTACTACTGAACATATAAGTAGCCAAAGTTATTTGTACACTTTTCTCGAAAAGCAAAGTTTGCTGTCATTGTGTGAAAAATATGTAGCCGAAAATGATAGCTTTCAGAATCAGATCCGGATAAACTAACTGATGTAGGCTAGACAAAATCTGTAGTGACGTTCAATGATTTATGTGCATCAGACAAGCACAACTCAAATATCATTTACTGTTTTTATGAAAGTTTTATGCTTCTGAATGAATGATTCGCCTAAAAAACCCACTGTTCTGTGTATAGAAGAAACAGGTCGAATCACTGTGACTTCCCTGGTCATGGGTTGGGACTTCGAATTCTCCCATTGATATCAATCAAACCAATTAGTTTACTGTGAGCTGACAGCTGGAAATCTTTCTCTACTAACATCATTTGTTTGTTGCCTCTCATTTGATTTTAAGTGAATTTTGATTTTCCAGTTAACTCAGCCCATTGACTGAACCCAAATGTAAGTCTCTTCGAAGAAATATGAGGAACAACGTGATTTCATTTTATGAATTCTTGCTAGCCTGAGAATGAGGTGGAAACTCATTTCCTTTTGTGTATCTCAGTCTCCTCGCAGTCTTCGAGTGATTTGTAATTTAAGAGATGAAACGTTAGTCGTGCATGTGAAATTGCTATATATGTTTCCATTTGTATTACAGTATATTTAGGTGTATACTTGTGGATAAGAATGAATGACTATCTCCCGAAAGCGTTATATTTTTATTGAAATCGGTGTAGAAGATGATGTATATTCATATTGGTCAAGATGTATGTAACAATAAAGTAGTATGATTATACCTTTTCAAACACTCCAGAATCATGTTTTTATGGAGTTGAAAATTATTCACAGGAAACACAAGTTATGAAATCATTCGTCTGGGAAGTTTAGTAGTGGAATATGTTGCAAATTATTTCAGCTGATTCTGCCAGCACCTTTGCTAATGAAAGAATTGAAGCTTCTATTAACTTCTAACGACGTTGTGGGGAGCACCATTTAGAAATATCTATGATATAAGTTTGAATGGGAAATGCACCTGCCTATATGATGCAGGAATTCAATGAAGAATAATAGGTGGCTAGTCTGAGAATTTTGTGCATGGGTTAGTTTCCATCTTTAGGTATTCAGTAGCACATCCGATTCCGCCGCTTTCTCTGCGGTCTTCTACAACGATTGCTATGATTTGCCGTATACATTCATCTCAACCTGACGCTATATCCTCCATAACACTCAGATGTGACGCCAAACTCATCAATTCCGATTCGGTTCAGATTGGAGTGCCTGAATAGCATGTGACGTGACTCAGTGATCTAGTCAGAGTAAATCTATTCCATGAACAATTTCTTCTGCAAATACGTTGGACTGTAGGTTGGTAGTTGAGCGGTTGATTGTGTTACTTGTGGCTGTTCGTTTCTGGCTATTCGGTTTCCAGTATGAAGTGAGGACTCTATAACGGTATCTTGTCTCACAATTCGTTTCTACATTGTGATTGGCTACAGGTAAAGAGAGTCATTCACCACCTTCACTCTTGCATTTTACAAAACTAAACCACCATTTCCATAATGGACTTTGACGCAAAGTATTTCTAAGGTTTATGCTGCATAGCATGAATTTCCTTACTATGAACACTTTCTTCGGAAATACATCTGGACAGTTACAGAAGGTTGTCAATTTTTCATCGAATCTGTAGCACGGTATTCAGTGACCACCGACTTCTGATTCCTGACAGTTATAATACTAAGTGCAGTGTGCATTCAGTCGGGCTTCAGTTGGTGTGTTCACCTTGAGACCATACTTATTTGATAATATCTATGTGGTTGACCAGTTGAATAGGCTGAAGTGTAAAATTCAGTGTTTACTAGCCAACACACGTGTTGAGAAACGCCATGAGATGTGAGATTCACACATAGATCTTTGATTCAGCCCGAGCATGAATGGAATACAAGACGTTTCTGTGGTGAGTGTCCATCAGAGGATTGCTTGTCTCAAGCACACCATCACCTTTGGCATTTCTTTGTGCAGCACAGAGGACACAAAAAGAGAATATTTTCACCCACATCGATATAAATACACATGTATTTGCATAAAAATGTGAAGTGTACAAGTTTATCCTAAGCTCAAGTGGATGTTGTTCATGTAGATGTAACGTCTGAGCTCAGTGGCTTAATCAAGAAGCTTCTATTATCCTTCTGGAATTATTACCGTAAATTTACTAGAATTTATATATATGCATAGACGAATATGCGTGTCAAAAACTGTATGAAGTGTATTAACACAAATTTATGTTCTCTCGCCGTCCATTCTGTGATATGATATTGTCATAGGTAACGTTTCTTGTTATACTAACGTCTGATCGGTTAGATAACTTTTTCAGTGGATTCCAGTATATTTTTAGACACAAAGATAAGCTAGGAAGAAAGTGAAAATCAATCTGTAATTTCACAAATTTCACTGGTTTGACACGAAATATCTCATAGAACAGACACAGATTTAGATAAATAGCTAACAGACAATAATATAAAAGTATTCGACAGGTAAAGTTGACTGGGAAGTTACTTGGGAACTGCTTCAACATTGAGGCGTAGCTCATTTCCTTATCAACCTCATTCAACAGCTATATGACAGTGGCACCTGTCGGGTGATCAACAACTGGAAACTCAACTGGGCGTTCGAAGTGCGTACAGGAGTTAGGCAGGGTTGTATATTGTCACCGATCATATTCATAATTGTGGTGGAATGGATCATGTGCCACAATGTGCGTGAGGGGTGAGGAGCTAGATATAATCGAGTTGATAGATAAGACGTCCCGGAAGATCTGGATTTCGCAGGTGATATACGTTTAAATTCACACAAACTGGAAGAGTAGCGAGTGAAAACCGACAACCAGCCTGAAGAGGCAGCGTAGACAGTATTGCAGGTGAATATGTGGAAGACAAAGGCGATCAAGATAGCTAACGAACCACTAGAAACACCGCAGCAAAAAGCAGCAGTAACCATTGGCAGGGAGGGATTCGACAGAGGTAAATTCCTTCAATTATCTAGGTAGGCAGCATAGTTCAAGCAATAGGCACACATTACGGATGAATACGTCACAACATGCCAGCCAGAATCAGAAAGGCCAGATACGCATTCATCAACCTAAAACCTGAAACGTCCTTGTATATCTTTCGATCTCACCATGCAAATGTAGATGTCAGAGTAAGAAACAGGAATGTAAGCGATGCATTCATCTACCTGAAACCCGTTCGAAAATCTTCTGCACTCAGCCAGAATAAGGAAAACGATTCACATTTTCAGCAACAATGTCAAGTCAATCTATCTAGAAGAATCAGAAACCTGGTGTATCATGAACAGGATTTTGACCAGCCTGTTGCTGACTTTCATCGACAGGGGCCTTCGCTGGCTCCATATTGAGGATCAAATGGCCGACCAGAATGAATAAGTATCAAAAACTTACTGGAACAAAGGAACAGGCGAGAGTCGATCGCTCAACAAATTTGTAGGAGAAAATTACATGGATGAGGCATACTATGAGGACGCAGTCGAATGACATAGTGCTAATTGAGGGTTGTCGCTCGTTGAATTCACGAGTATTTCATCCCAAGGTGGATCTGAGGAATATATCTAGCTCGATCACAACTGCTTCATTGAGTGCTCACCTTCAGCCAAACCAGTAAACTCAAGCGGCCAATTGTGAATGATGAAATCTGTAGGCATATAATGATTGTGATTTGTTTATCGCTACAAAATAAGCTGAATTTATTCAGAATGGGTGCCTGACATTGGCGTGCATTTGTGTATGTAATTGTCTTGTCTGTCGGATGAGTTTGAGAATAGTCTGATGTCATAGATGTGGTGATGTTTTCAGCGTTGCGGTGGTGAATAAAACAGACACAAGTTAATGGCAAGAATCAACATGGCTGAACTAGGTAGTTGCTTACCACATGGTGCGTATGATAATAATGACTGAGGAGTACTAATAGTCGGTTTCGTCATATGGCCATAGAAGTCAGATTAATTATATGTGGGTGAACAAAGAAATATTTAGGTGCCTAATCTGTCACGTTTTGTCGAAATGTGAGTAGTAAAGCTTTTGTGTTGAAAATGATCCACATAAGAAAATCTTCAACGCACAAATACAACATGGAGTGAGAAAATGGAAGTTCGAATAAGCTTAATTCAAGTGAAACTGCTGCAGAGGTACAGCATGGAAAGCAAGTACTCGAAAAAGTCCATCAAGAATTTGGTGGCAGCGTATATAAACACAAAGACATCGACAAGGCTACATGCGTGTCACCAGATGGACGAACCAAAGACCAAATTGACTTTGTCTCAATCCCAATGAAGTGGGGGGGGTTAGGATTACTTGACACATACGTGAGAAGAGGAGAAGACGTTTGCTCAGACCACTAACTCGTACAACGGATATTTCAAATCAAACTAAAAGATGTCGGAGAAACAGGAGCCGCAGATAGACCACAAGACAAGTTCAATACTCAAAAACTGAAGGACCAGGATACAAAGGACATCTTCACTGGAAACATAAAGGACAAAGCCGAGACAAAAATCAGCACTAGCGAAGTGGTCAGGGTTGAAAATCACTGGGACATTGAGGAATCAATCAATCAGAACGACATCAGGAAAAGGGAAAATAATTCACCA
Organism: Trichobilharzia regenti; assembly: GCA_944472135.2. Taxonomy (NCBI): domain Eukaryota; kingdom Metazoa; phylum Platyhelminthes; class Trematoda; order Strigeidida; family Schistosomatidae; genus Trichobilharzia; species Trichobilharzia regenti. The sequence goes on along the minus strand of CALYDD020000398.1, from coordinate 245,822 downwards.
CAGGAAGGGAAACAAGTGACAACAACAATAAAGAAACCTCAGTAGTAGTATCATCACATTCAGATACAGTTAACCAAAATGATACCAAAATCATGGACTCACTGACTTCAGCCAACTTGAACATGTAAATTCATCAATATATGCAATTAAAGATGTTAGTTATTGGTAGACAGTAACAAAGTCAGCCTGTGAGAGTCAATACCTGTAAGCTTTTCACTCCTCTCATTTATCATTTGAGCAACAAATGTGTTAAGGGGAATTTCCCTCCGTTGAATTCTCTCTTTTGACCATTTGCTCACTTCCCCTAATTCTTCACATCGTTTGGAATGACTAGGATTTCACCGCCTAATTTATGTGAGAATAAGGTGAAACCTCACTTTTTTAGGGGTATCTCAGTCATCTCACATTCGTGGAGTGATTCCGAAATAAGAGACGAAACGCTAGTCCAGCATGGAAAATTGCTATATTTTGCATGTTTGAATTTGTATTCCGATACATTTATGTGTATCCATGTGGATAAGAATGGATAATTCTATCCTTGAGGCATTACATTTATATTGAAATGGACAGAGCAGATGGCGTACAATCATGTTTGTGAATATGAGAATTGAGATGCGACAGCGATTCGAATAATTTAATCTTGACTATCCTGTGTTTAGTATTTGTCAGATTTGGTTTGTGTTGCGCTTCACACTACTTAATTTCAATGAGTACCAAGTGTTGGTCTACAGAGATTTGATTGATTATGTGTTTGATAATGGGTTAACATCAGCGACTGGCACTTGGGGTTCAAGCGATAAATTGTAACCAGATGGGCCCACTGGATTTGGGGAGAGAATTACATATGACTCTGGTCGGCGGATGCAATAAACATCGGGAATGAAAAGAAGTTAGAATTCATGGGCTATTGAATCTTCACATGTCCTTGGTTCATACCCTGTCATTCGAACACGTTCAGAGTGTTCCAAACTAGGACGCAACAACTCTAACTCACTTTCTGGATTTCATTTATTATTATTACAAATAATTCTCTGATTTGTGTTAATTCATGATCAGGCATGCGTTAATAATAAGCAGTGTTTGGCTTCAAAATAATTGGACCTGCACATCATTCATTGTCATCGTCATCTTATGATTACACTGTACTCAACACACATGTTTGCCTTACACCGCACCAACTTCAAAACCCAGATTACTTGGACAGCTTTCGATTCACTTCTTATGTTGAACCATCACTGAAATATAACACTCAGTTACTTTGGGCTAACCTCCACACTCCATTATTTAGTGCTACTGAATTAAATCACCATGGCAAAATCACATATCACTTTTCTCAATTTTATTGCAAATACTGGTCGAACACATGTCTAAACCCACTCCAGTGTTAGACACATATTTCACAAAGGTTCAGTTGGTTTTCTAAAATCTTACGACTTCAGTACGACTTCATATCTCACTTCACTTCATGCAATATATAGTAGTGTTTGTCACAATATTTATTTCATTATAGCATCTGGATTTGTGTAGGCGATAGAAATCAGACTGGATGTGTATATTTTCTTGTTAAATGTGATGCTTACGGGGTTAGATAATTCAACTGCACTTGTAAATCCAGTGACACTGATTATATCACTAGATAAATTTGTCAGGCAATTCTTCAACATCGATTTACTGAGGAGAAGAATGGACACTTTCCATTCAATTCATTTATCTCGTAGATACTGTAAAAGAAAGCTTTTACAATCGGTTGAGTTGAGTGGCGAATCCCAGAAGAAATATTATGTGAAAAACAAAATTTCACACTATCGAATATTTTCGCTGTTCAGCTCCACTCTAGTTAGTACAATAACGTAGTATCATTTGAAATTTACACCTGCATTATGACTTCTCTATTTTAAGTGGTTTTCATGCCATATAACTAAATCTCAATGAATTAATTAATGGACATTTTAGAATGTTTGCTCTCTATATTGTACCTCTGTAGCAGTGTCGCTTGAATTTAGCTTATTCGAACTTCCATTTTCTCACTCCATGTTGTATTTGTGCGTTTAACATTTCTTACTGTGGATCGCTTTCAACACAACAGCTTTACTACTGTCATTTCAACAAAAGCTGACAGATTAGGCACCTGAATATTTCTCCGCTTGCTCATGTACAATTAGTGTGAATCCTATGGCCATATGACGAAACAGACTATTAGTACTCCTCAGTCATTATTATCATACGCACCATGTGGTAAGCAACTACCTAGTTCAACCATGTTGATTCACACCATTCACTGGTGAATAATATATTGAGAAACGTACATAGTAATTATCGGTTCGGAGCGTCTTCCTTCTGTGTGGGAACCTGGGAATAAGTTCCTTGACAATTGCATTCTGCAATCGGATTACTGATTGCAACGAATTTATTATTACAACGTTAGCAGACCCATATTTGTCTGCTCTCTCTCATTTCAAAGCAATCAGAGTAGAAAGGATGTTGGGAATGCCGGATCAAAAGTTTTGGACTATATCTCGATTCCAAGCAGCGACAACTTAGAACTCACTTGGCCTGCAGCGAGCATCTTTTTGGTAGAGATGGTTGGAAAGCTGGCGTCATCGAATTCCGATTCCGATTTCGGTGATGATGGAGGTGCTAGTGCAGCGAAGAAGCCTCTTGTTGCAGGTGATAAGCCGGTGTCGAGTGGTGTGCCGCAGATGACGCCTCAGTCTGTGCAGAAGCAGACGTTTGCAGCTGCAGTGTCCAGTTCTGATTCCGAATCTATTGAATGTGGTGTTTCGGTGAGGAAGAAAATGGCGTCGCGCTTGTCGACCAACGGTGGTAATTTGTCAGGTGTGTGATTCTAGTGTGAATTTTACTGTGTCTGTCCATCGGGTGTCGTTTGTTTCTCCTGCTGCATTGAATTCTTCTCTGAGGTCTATTTCTTCTTGCAGTATTTTTGTGAATGGTCGTAAGCTTGCTTATTCCCGTGTGAAGAATTTTGACGTGTTAACGCCGAATAAGTTACTATTATTGCGAATTAACGCCGGTGAAGGAGAAGGGTGCACAGAGCAAACACCGATGATCAGAGGATGGAGACAAACCAGACCTCTGAGGGATATGTTTTGGAAGAGATCGATCAAAGTGTGTATACTAACACTGCAGTCAAGGGATAAGTGGAGGAAGACAGGTCGAAACCTGCAAGCTGGTGATGCTGTCTTAGTGGCGGATAAGACTTCTACAGGTAAGTGGCCTCTAGGAATAATAGAGAGAGTAACATACAGTAATGATGAGTTGATGAAGACAGTGGACGTGAGGACAAAATATGACACGTTGACGCGAGATATTAGAAGATTATCCTCGATCGAAGTGTTAGAGGACAGATCAGAGATCGGACAACCCGACAATTTTTCCACTTAAGTAGTCAACCTGAGAAGGGTTGTAGGCGTACTGCTGTCCTACAATTCCTAAAGAGTGGTACATCGATTCACAGTCCATCGTACTTAGTGTGTTGTTTGTACATATGTTCTTGTTGTATATATTGATTCGATATCATCTTTTGTCTATTTGTTGTTTATTTTGTTTGTGTCTGGACCTTTCTCCACTTGGATCGTCAATATGAGAAGGAATGTAGGCGAACTGCTGTAAGTGCCAGAGTTTCTCAAGGGCAGCTCGTCAAAGCAGAATCCATAACGTTTGATGTATCGATTGTACATATATTTGTGTTAAGTAATTGAGTGGGTTCCAATTCTTCAAATTGTTGGTTAATTTCATGGTTGTCGCACTGTGTGAATCATCTTGTATTGTTTATGCAAGTACTTCTGATGTCGTATCTAGTCTTCTGAACTTCTGAACTAATGGAGTAGTGTTAGAGTCAGTGTACGCGATTTAACACTCCAGGGAGAGAGAGCTGGTGTGGTGTGGTATGCTTGTTGTTTGTTGGGCTATTTTGTCTTGCTTTTCCGGTTATCGGTACTATGTGATAAAAGGATGGATCCTTCTTTGCTGGGGAGTGTATTTGCACGTAGGTTCATTGGCCTTGATCGTCACTGGCAAGGAACACGAAGGAGCGATTGGTTCAATCATGCATAAGCTGGAATAAGTCGAAAGAATATGAATAAAAGTGCATTATATTTATTTTAAAACATTTAATTATAGACTTTGTATTTACCTTGATTTTAATTACCAAACTATATAAACTTCTAACAAGTACTGGTGTTTTGGAGTAAAAGTCAAGAAACGTACATAGTAATTATCGGTTCGGAGCGTCTTCCCTATGTGTAGGAACCTGGGAAAAAGTTCCTTGACAATTGCATTCTGCAATCGGATTACTGATTGCAACGAAGTTATTATTACAACGTTAGCAGACCCATATTTGTCTGCTCTCTCTCATTTCAAAGCAATCAGAGTAGAAAGGATGTTGGGAATGCCGGATCAAAAGTTTTGGACAATATCACGATACCAAGCTGCAAAAGTTCAGAACTCATTTCGTCTATAGTAGCTTGCTACGCAATTCCTATTTCATTTGAAGTGGAGCATAAGACAAACGTTTCCGGCATTTACTCTCCTCCCTGATAGTTATTGACACATCCATCATTTCAGTGTACAAAAAGTGAATTTCATATTTGTTTCATCACGGTTTTGATTGTCATTAGATTGCAGTGACTGTGTTCTGTAGAGACACAAATGCACCAACCGGATAAACGGACACAACAGTCTTGAACAAGCAGTCAGATGATCTCGCAATGAATACCCGTAGTACGAAAACCCTTGTATAGAAATGAGATTCCTCCATAGGATACTTTTCTCGTGCTCTTTTCGGCATACTCCATCATCTGAGTACATAGACTTCACAATTTCCAAAGTTCTGCAACCAAACAACTTCCAAATTAGATTTCTATCCACGAAAATGACAGCCCGAAACCAAGTAACATGTTGATGTATATATATTGCAATCCTGTGCCGCAGTAAATACTCTTACATCCAGCAGCCAATAGTGTATTATTTAGGATTTCTGAATCATTCGTGAGAGCTATGACAGCTGGCAACACCTCAATGTATGAAGACGCAATACCACCCTCTTTGCACCCATATAATTCTGGATGCATGGACATACACATAGAATTAGATAGTGGTGATATCTCACTTAGTTTGCAAATTGCTGTGACTTATTCACGAGTATACCGGTTACTGGATGTTGCCCGATCAATAAGATATCTGAACTGAGAACAATAATATCACTCGACAGGCCCACTGTAGCACTGGTAAGTGACGCATGGTGCTCATCCTCTTTACTTGGTGTGCATTAAGTGCATAAGATTACACTCCATATCGTGCAAACAGAGAGTGCGAGGATATCAGACCTGATATGCACAGCACATCCTCCCACCCTGCCTGCCATGGATTCTATGACCTCTGGATACGTGTCTGAGTAATCACTATGGGGGACGGGTTGCAGATCAAGGATCATGTCGTGAGGTCAAACATTCTGTTGAGTAAGGAGCGAGCATTGATGAAATCGAATGAGATAAAGTTGTGAATGATGGTGAAGTAGAATTTAACTTTCAAGGCGTTTTTCTCAGGGACTATAGCGTCCAGAGTGGATTGTTTGATGGGTGCTTACTCAGAGGGTAGCAACTTACTAGCAGCGCCTGAAAAGCAGACTACACCAGTATCAGCACACAGGGAGGTACTATCGTCGGTTACCTTCGGGGGACGCGAAGTATTCATAAAAACGCGTTACTGCTATGCATCGCACTCGCTTCTGGAGACAGAGCTGTTTAAGTACGTAAGTGAAAGGGGAAAGAAACAATATCACGAGTTCTCAGCGTGTGGCAAACTGTGTCAAGACTGTTTTCGCAGAAATCTTTATTCAGTTGATAAGTGAATCGTTTTCTTGTGTGCTGGTTTTGATCTGACTTGCAAGAAGTCCCATATTTGCCTGTATTCAGCTGTAAAGAAGTTGAAACGGGACTTTGTTTGACAGTGTATATGATTTGAAGAAGACGCGTTGCTGCATAATTCATAAGTTGAATTGGCGTTTTTTCATCCTAGGCAGATCACAAATAGTAACGTCCTCAAATTCATTCAATCCTGCCTGAGTCATGAATTAAAGGAAATAGCGAGCAAAACTGCATCTGGAATAAGTAGTCTCGCAACATGGTGTGCTCATTACTATCAGAAGTTTGACATTGACAAATGCGGGTGGAATTGCATCAGCGGCAGTACTTTTGACCTCAGTGTAGAAGTAAATAGGCGAAAACTAGCCAGGCTCAACTCAGTCGTATATCACGTTCTTTCAGCAAACTTTTAATGCTGAACGGACAAGACCAAGTATCCTAGGATGCATGACTCGCAATTTCTTTTATTCTGAAACTTTTTTGTTTTATTATAAAAGGTATGTGTCTCATCTGTCTTAGAATGCTTCCTGTTTATTCTTAGTGGGCTGTGACAGAATAATAAGCTAAAATTAAGGAGTGTTCAACGAGAATTTACCTCGAAACCTATTGGTTGAGAATGTAGTCTCGAATACCTGAGTGTTTCGATAGGCTGAAAATAGAACATCTATGGAAAAGGCGTCTTGAGCTAAACGTTATTCTCTATTACAAGCTAGCTAATTTTCTATTGCTCTCCTGGAGGCAAATAACTAAATCTCCGTTTGTCATCTATGACTATCTGAGAAATCATGAAAACCTAGTTGCTATAGAGCATTATCAGACTAACATGCGGCACAACTTCTTCTTAAATAAGTTTTCAGTCTTTCGGAATAGGCTACCAGCTAATGCGAGTGATACAAACACACCTCCAGTTTTCACCTCCACATACATCAGACTGCTCCAAGATGACAATGCACTCCTGCGCCCAACTTCTGCACCCTATTTTTCACCCAACATTGATATTTAAACTTCATTATAATAATAATGATTTACTTTATTCCAAAAACTGTACTTGTGATACAGAATGCAATTTTCAGCATAAATCACAATATGGCATCTAATTTCCTCAAATTATAAATAGAAATTAATCACACAGAAAATTTACCACATTTACAATAGGGGTAATGTCAAAAACATGCAGAATATAAAATAGAAATAATAATAATAAAAATGATAACAGCTAAGTGAATAATAATAATAATGATAATACAAATGAAAATTGCCGTAGGCTTGTTTCACACGGTATTGTCGATGTGGTATAGAAATCCTGGCATTTTTTAAGTATTAAGTGTATTAAGTATTAAGTGGTCGCGCTATGTCGTGAACTGGCAGAAGTTAGAATTCAAGGACCATTGGATCGGGTCCCAGTGGCTCAATGGTCTACGAGCTCGCCTTGTAACCAGAAGGTCCTGGGTTCGAATCCCGGTGGGTGCGTACTGCTGAGGAGTCCCAAACTAGGACGAAACAGCTGTCCAGTACTCCCAGGTTTTCCAGTGGTTCTCTAACTGATGTCAGCTCATGATCAAATCCTCCATGAAATCCTGGCATCTTGAAAAATAATGAATATAATTTTCTTTTTACATGATATGGTGATGGAAAAACAAAGATTACAGCAGTCATAGAGATAAGCTGGTGTTTGCAATTATAAGAGTAAAACAAAGAAGCAACATGACCATAAATATAACAGAAATAGTAAAAGTGAAACTTGAAGGCATTTCAGGATAGATGGAGGATATTGTTTATTTGCTAGATGAAAGAAGGTTAGCTAGTTCTTGCCAGACACTATTTCCATCGCATAAAATACGTGCCAAGTATGCTATCATAGAATTTCTATACTTAGACGTGCGAGCATACAGTTTTGTGAAGTTGCTTCTTGTTCTGCCTGAGGAGATGCAAGGTGAAAGCTGAGGGTTAGGTGGATGCTCCAAATCAGAAAAAATCCTTTTAGTAAATTTACTGCACGAAGTCAAGTGCCTATCGACAACGACGTTAACTATGTGGTCCACTGGGAAACCACACTACCCACCCTACTGACTGTCTTCAGCATTCTACGAATTGTGACATAGTCTTTTTTAAGCAAACCAGGAAAGAATAAGCAAGGGTGAACAATAAAGAAGAATAGGTAGGATGCAAGAGTTTATGGACTGTAAGAGGAGGTGTTGAGTTATACCCGAATGTCTTAACTTCTTAATGTTAAATGTCAGGCGGAATATTTTACTTGACATCGCTTAGACATGGGAAGACCAGCAGAGATCAGAAGAGAGAATAAGTCCAAGATACTTAATTTCTGATTTGATAACTAAATCATTGTCGTCAATTCTACAACTGTCATGAGAGTCGACGACTTCTTTTAACTGTCTTTTACATCCTAGGCTGAAATTAACAGTTTGGCACTTAGAAGGATTCAGTTTGGACTTAGACCACTTACTGACTCCTGACAGAAAGCTCTTCATTTTGGCAGAATCTAACTGGGAATTAACAGCCATTGAAACCGTTAAATCATCAGTGTGCTTAACAAAGCTTATCTCATCAGAGTGAGGCAAGTCATGCAAGAAGAAAGAAAGAAGAAAAGGAGTAAGGACAGCGCCTTGAGGGACACCAGCTTCAGTAGGCAATGAAGTGGAAGACTTCCCTTTATATACAGTTTACTGCTTTCTTTCTGAGAAATAGGAATGTAACCAGTTAACAGCTCAATATTCTGTTTGACTAGCAGCATGTTTATTTAATAAGACGTCCCTAGAGACCGAGTCAAAAGCAGATGTATAGTCTAGAAAGGCACAACGAACAAATTTAGCCACCTTGTTCAGACGGGAAGTAATGTTATGATTTAAGACGGCAGCTGCATCTAAAGTGCTTTTACTGTGCTTATAGGCGAATTGTCTAGGGTCATTAAAAGATTTAATTGAAGGTACAAATCTAAGTAAAAGTGATTTCTCCATAGTTTTCAAAAAAGGAGAGGTGATTGCAATGGGTCTAAATTTGACACATGCTCCAGTAGATAATCTAGGTGTAGGTACAACATTAATATCCTCCGAAACGGCAGGCACAATATTACCGGAAAAAGATTTGGTAAATAGATCAGTTAGAGGGTGACACAGAATATCACAACATTTTATAAAATAATGCTGGGTACATAATCTGGACCTAAGCTATAGGAAGGATTTAGAGAGTTGAGGCACTTTTGAACAATTGTGTTAAAACCTGGAAATGGGCTATTATTAATACTAAGGATGCTGGTAAGAATGGCATTTGAGGGAGAGTAAATAAAAGATTTGTTAAGAGTGCAAACATCAAAAGAATACGGAATATTGTTTATCTGCTTACCACCAGTGATTTCCTTAAATAGTTTCCACATATTTGAAGCACTTTTGCAGGATATGAATTTATGGTTATATATATCATTCAACCTCTGCATTTTAGACTTAATTAAGAAGTTAGTTCATTTTACACCACTTTTATCTTTCATCTTATATAGTTTTTCCTTCTCTCTACGAAGCCTTTTAAGTAGAGGAGAGGAGAAAAGTTCAAATTTGACGAATAGTGTTTCTTTTGGGCAGAAGATTACAAAACAGAATTTCAGATATGATGTAATATTAGAGATAGTGTCATCGAGTGAATCATCATTAAACAGATCCCATCTTGTGTTACTGAGTATGTTTCTAGATGGATGTACGTTCTCATTTGAGTAACATCTGTGAACACCTTTCTTAGCCAAGTTTGAGAAAGCTTTACTGTTTAACTTTTCGTAAGTTTTGTGTAAGACTCGTACAAAACTCTGATCAGAATTGAAGAGCGGAGATCTTTACGATCTTCTTATGTTCCAGAATCCTCTATAAATACTCAATCAAGAGAAGTATTTTGTCGAGTTGGGAAGTTAACAACATTTTCATGGCCCAGCAATGTAATAAAGCTGTAGTCGCTGGAGTTGAAGTCGCCAGTCGCTATAGATAAGGAGTTACCAAATGAAGCAGCAGAAAAAAATTTGGATTCATCAGCGAAGATCGACAGTTCTGATGGACTGCAACAAGGTGTGATACAGATATTTGTGACAAAAATGAAGCTTACTTATATAAGTATTTAGGCTGAAATTTTACAGTTAAACAATCAATGTTGTCATTTGAGAATTTGAAGCAGACGTTGTTGGCAGTAGACCACTGAGAATTGATAAAAGTGGCGACACCACCACCTCTCTTCTTTTTGAGCTGCATCGGTCTTGTCTGCACATTGTAGAACAACTTCAAAAGACTAAATTGTCATCATATGATTCGTCGAGCCAAGTTCCTTGAAGAGTTATTACACCAGTATTACAATATATATTTGAGTATAATAGAGAATGCAAGTAATTAATCTTGTTCGAAAATGACCTGTAATTTGTTCTGATAATCACAGGAACAGTCATCTGATGCGTTGGAGTACACTGTAAGGATCTTCGCCATCCACCATGATGCTTTTCCTTAAGTTTATTATATACTCGAAAATCATCAGGTCGAAAACATTTTAAATAATCGTGAGTAAGTAATGCAATTAGGACACATAACTGAATAATTGAAACAAAATGAATCCGAGGAAATACATGCAGTATGTTGGATGGAAATTTTGTTAGCCCAAGATTTAAGCAGGCCGCCTTCAGTACACACGCAATTTTAGAACTTTTGTTTGGACTTCAGTGTTAGAGAAAGCTACACATAATAACCTCTTCGTACTGATCCCGAGAAAACCCCCTAATTCCTTACTGCAGTTTTCGGTGATATTCCACACGTATTTCTGCACACAAGTTCATCTAGATAACTACACGTCATGCTCGTTTGTGACCCATTTTCTGCCCTACATCACTGAAGAACATAACATGAGAACGACTCATCTGAGAGAGATTTCAAAGGACGACAGCCTGGACATCTGTACACATCCAACAACAGCGGCTGCATACGTCTGTAGGGATATTGCTTCTCAACAACTGTGACCTGGATACAAACATATACACGTAAAATAAGTTATGTGGGGTACATGTCTCCAATAATCTAAGGAAGTATGTCGCAGTTCTCCATAGGAGTGTGTATTGACGCAAACCATTCTAGCCTGATGTCGTTGGTTATATTGCTCAGCATTTCAAACGGACGCTGTCCGTGATCTCCGTTGAAACATTCATTTCAACCCTAATCTTCCATGCACGTTCCATTCTCACCTTAACCATAACTCTGCCTTATACCTACGCTAACAGTAACTCTGAATTAGGGTGGAGATCACAGTCGAGATTACCAAAAGCACTCATTTCCCAGTTAGCATCTGCTTCGGGCGCATTGGAGAACGTGTATTGCCGATCTGCAGTCTGCTATGAAGATTCTGCAAGTGAAGTTACTAAATAATCCAACAACCGAACCGCTCCTCTCAATTGTCTAGGGAATCTACGAGCTCTGGTTTCAAGCGACACCTTTGCAAGGATTACATCGTTTCACGGTTGAACAAATCATCCTTGCGCCTTCCTATCATAACATTCTTTTTAGTACATTTGATGCGTTTGTAGTGTATCCTTGATCACTTGCTGCACTTCGTCTAGGTTTCTTCTCAGTGTGATTACCTGTTCTCCTGATATCGATGTGTCCTCTCCATGTGTGTCTGAATTCGGCACAGTTGGTCACTGAATTTCCCTAGAGGCAATCACATGATGAGGATTAGAATGGTCTGCGTGTGTGGCAACTTCGATTGAGAATTCGTGCAACATTTTACAGGCGTGTATTTTAATTTGATCTAGATATTGACGTATATGTCAGTTGAGGAAGTTCGTGTGAAGCTGCAACGATACAGGCTTATTAAGCAGGAGATAAATTTGTTCACGTCGTTCTATGGTCATTGGCATGGTTAAACAGTTCAAGCTAAGAATATTCTAATAATTTGCATGATAGTACGTGAGAATGGATAGCGACAAAACAGTGAGAGCACGACATACATGACGAAACATTAGGTGATGATGGAGGTTTGCCACTCTCTTTCTCTATCTCAACAATACTCGGTCACTTATTAAGTAGTCACCGCTCTTCGCTTTAATAACAACATGTGTTTTCTGTAATTGAATTAACACCATGTTTCCAATGTGTTAGTAAATTTCTCTGTCATGTACAATACCTGCTGTTGTGGTCTGTCATTTTCTACTGAAGATACTTATGGACAGTATATAGATGATGATATACGTGTATGTGTATACCATCTGCAAGAGTAGTGATGGTTGAAGAAATGGATTTACTGGATGATGCCTGTGAAACAACATGGACGACATGGAGGGAAGAGAAAGAAGCATAATACGGAAGAGAAAGGTGGCACAATGTCGAAGATCTGAACTGATTTTGATTTTTCAGTATGGTGGGCGTGTTTTCGCCGGATTTCTGTTTCAATTCGCGAATAAACCATTCTGCTGCTAAATTCTCTTGTGACTTGCTGTTACAGCAGTACTGTGAACTATACGGTGTGCGGTATTCATCAACGACCCATGAGGCGCCATCAGTGATCGAACCAGTATGGATCATTACCTGGTTTAACGAACACATTGCAAGCATCATTGGTGGGATTCAGCCATCTCTGAGAACTATGTGTGTAAAGGAGAATACTGTGTAGTGATCAGTGAGTGAGTGTAATGGCTACCGCTTATTGCTGCCGGATGTGAGCGAATATGAATATCCAGGGTAGTTTATAAAGGGCAACATGAAATACAGCAGTCGAAAGCAGGAATCAACAAGGTGGGAGAGAAACCTATTCCTTTGATGTTAACAACTCAAGGGAGATACTTCTGTGGAGATTCTATCTCGAAATCTGATAATGACGGTATAGAAGGCTTTCTACTCGGATTGTCCGTTCCTATCCTTCAGTATACATCTGACGTTGACCCTGATACTCAGAGATGTTTTGCCTGAAGTTAACTGCTCCTCATGCACATAAGGCGTCACAAATGTTCTGGTGATTTGAGTCGTATAAGGCTAACCATTTAGCAAGTTTGTGATTTAAATCAGTAACTCGGCTTATTGATTGCCTTCCATGATCGAATCTCCACCACATTATTATTATTAATTCTTGTGATTGGTATTATCAGCGTATTGGCTTATACCTAATTTTGGCGTTTCTTCATGGATGATATTTGTCGCTTATATTACTAAGTGACTTGGACAATACTTGTAGCTCGTATAATGTTGATGAACGAGATTTGCGATTTGCGACGTTCACGGATCGAGATGAAATTTTACCACAAATTCCCTCAGGAACCGAGATTTTTTGATAGATTCAGTCAAGTAGCCAGACATTAATCAGGTGGTTTGGATTGATTCGGCACCTCGATCCGAGAACGAATGAAACGTGCATCCCATAGTTAGATCAACACATTCACTCAACTTCGTAACTGCCCACGGATTTTCATTTCCAAGTCACTAGATCTATTCCACGTCATTGTCAGATGCCTGACTGGCAACACTCCAGTGCGTCTTGAGTGAGCTCATTTGAGAGTTTCATCAAAATGTGTACAATCCGTCGTCATAGAGATAAGGAATTATGTTTGACTGTAAGAGTTGGAGGGTAAGAGGGTGTTAAAAATTCCGAATCATATGAGATTGAAGAAAATATTAGATTCTGTGCTGCCATGTTTCGATCAATCAAACAGTTAATTACCAGTGATCAATGTATTCAGTGTGACACTTGTAACGCACAGATTGCGAGCAAGCACTTTCGAGGCTCTATATCACTGAATGAGACTCCTTACTATTTTCTGTTGGATATTTACCCTGAAACCTTCATTTCAGCTGAAACAGTGAATCATACAACACAGAATATTTACCAGAAATCCTTTATTTGTTATGATTTTACAAAGAGCAGTGTACAGTTTATTAATATAATCATGTTTAGTCACTCACATGCACACACAAATGAAGACAAAAAAGACACACACAGACACACAAACGAAAGTACATATGCATATATCCAGTGCGATTCAAGCGTGCAATCTCTTTGTTTTCAATAAGTGAAGATCTTCACTTATGCTGTCTATAGCTAAAAAAGCCAAAACAAAGTGGATAAGAAGAAATATTTGTGATGTGCATCTTCTCAATGAATCGAAAATGAAAATAGTTTTTCTACAATGGGTGTCAAATATGAGCTAATTCACGAACACAGTATGATTCGAGTACAGTGAATTCCACAGTTTAAGTCGAGTTAGGAAGTCTGAGAAGTGTGCCTGGGTGACTGATAGAACGACTGACTGATTGACTGACTGACCGACTCATAATCTGACATCAAACTTTATTATAAGGCCAGCCTTCCATCTGCCTCAATGATTCTGTTGTACTCTTGATCGGTAGACTTCAAAAAGGCCAGTTAACATTTGTTTGGGCCATGAAGTGACTTCACTTAAAGAAGCGTCTGATTCGGAAGGGACTCAGTTGTCATGTTTTCCTCCTCTGTGATACTTCAGAGGTGTGAGCTCTTCAAATCAACACTTCATAGTTGATCGAACGCTTTCTGTTAACGGATTGTGGAATGAAAAGACAGTTACCCGATTATATCGGGTAATGATTGGCATTAGTTGATTGGAGGATGGTGCCTACTAGTGGAATCAAGATGCGCTTTAGCCCTTTTTGAGTATCGCGAGCTGAATCTACCTGCAATAGGCGTTGAGGGGTGATGTTACAACTGTTTATAGGTCCACCCATAACAGGATCGGACCCAGTGCTCAAAGTTTCAAACGCCAAAGCGTTATCAACTATCCTGATTTCAATCAACAATCTGATGAGTATTGTGAAGTGAATGTACCTCAGAATTTTGGATAGCCAACTACGTTTCAATAGTTCATTGATGAATGTCATTTGTTGCAGAAATTCTTATGGAAAATGAGTCAACTGCAGAAAAGGTAAAATAGAGCTCACCCAAGACCAGGTCTTCTCGGGGTTTCAGGCTGAAACGATAATGATTTTGTAGAAAGATTCATTAAAGCGTATTGAATCACCAATTAAACAATCAAATGAAAAGCGAATCTTGAAGAAAACTAAACTTAACGCTGTTAGTATTTCCTGACGACACAGTCGTTCCTCCTCCATCTGATCGATATTCAAGCTGTCGGGATTTCCCTGGATTACTTTCACCTAGTGGTTGAGATGACGAACACGTCTTTTTTGTTGCAAATATTAACTGTCCCTGTGAGACTTCTACATAAATAGCATTATTCGCGAGTAATATTGGAATTTCCTGAAGCGAGTATATCCCACTGCTCAAAATGTGTGTTTGCTGTGTCTGCGCAATAATTATTCAATAAAATTACAAATGTGAATAATTCTACATGCTACTGACTGATTGATATGGGTAGTTTGATACCACTCAGGCATCAACCAGTAACGCTTCCTAAGCAGACTTTTAAAAATGCGGAATTTCGCAGTGCGCACTGTATTATGGAGTATATAACTGGAGGAGAATGCTCTCCTTGAATTTGAGGATCAGAAAGTTGTGATATATCTGGGGGTGAAATCCATCAGTTCCCATATTGAGTATTTTGTATTTCCACCCACTTGTGTAGACTAAACTCTAATCCGTTGATGAAGCTGATAACCTGTCAGTGAGTTCATAGATTGTCGAGGTCACTTGACACGTATATCTTCCATGACCGGGCATTGTATGGAACAATGGAACCTGTATTTGAAATGTCCCTCTGCTATCACCATTAGACTTGCTGATGGTATTATTATTACTAGTATTATTATTACCGCTGTGGTTGACGTTGGGAGTAGTGGTTGGAGCAGTTCACAGAACTGATCACAAATTGACTCCATTAAGGCAACCTAGAGGACGAGGATGTACTTCACTCACACTTCATGGAACTCATCTGCGATCCTGAAGTGAATCCAACCCAGTAGCTTCAGGCTGATGAATATTCTGGCACTGAGAATGAATCTGATGCGCTATGAATCTTTTCTTCTGTCAATGCCCGATGTATAGAGTCATCGACATCCAGTGTCACGGGCGATTAGTTGTCCTGACCAGATTTTGGTGGACAACGCTGGTCACTTACTAATAGACGCAGATGGATTTCAGTGCTGATTTGCATGGATTGAACTGTTACCAGGACTAAGCTTGAACCAAACGCAGTTAGACAGGCATTGAAAATCAATGTCGTTTTCACGTGGTGAAGTTGCCAACTTCACGGCCAAGATTCTCTCGCCTCTCCTGACTGATCATTGAATAGTAAGACAGGCGAATGGTCATCTAACTCAAGTCATTTCGTGATCAATACTGAAATCAATCAGAAGACTAGCAGACAAAATGAGGCCAATGTATTTTCCATTCATTTACCCACCAGGCCGGTAAAGTTCGAATTGCACTAGGTCGTTAAATTCTTGATGCAATTAAGTTGTAGCAAGAGTTCATTCAATTCAGAAAAGAAACAATTACACCAGTAAACACACTGCTACTTACAGGACAGGCCTGAAATGAGAAGAATTTAAATTGAATTAGTACATTTACGTATTCCAGTGATTTATGAACGGCTAACGTTACATTGTCACCTTTGGTGTCACAATCAATACAGTAAAGCTAAGTTAAAGAATAATGATCCGAGCAATGTGAACACGCTACTGAACCTGGGCTGACTAAAGCCTGCGTGTTTTTCAGATAAAAATGTCATATTTACAAGAGAACTGGAAGTGATACTATAAAATTCATTAAACAAAAGATTTCCTGTTCGTTTGAGTGAACAATGTGTGTCAATTATGGACAGGAGAGACACTGATCAAGTCATGCCAGCTTCTGTGCAAACATTCATTAGGATGGCTGCAAGTAACGTCCCTGGGGGATTCAACTATTGCACAAATCTTGCTTTCCAATGTATCCCGGAAACCTTCGTGAGAATTATTGTGTGTGCCCGTACAGGATCCACAAAATCTAATGAGTGATAAAATGCATAGTGCAAATGACCCAGAGATAACAATGCCTTATACGCCACCTATTCGTCCGCGTTGACAGTCGTCCATTGAACCCCTGTCCCCAGTGTTATTGGTGAAGTTGTAGCCACGGCTTTATTATTTCTTACTAACGATAATCCTTAGCGATTTGAAGTATCATACAGTCCTAACCGCAAAACACTATTCGTCCTTGTTCGTTGACGATTCTATTTCGCCTTTCTAACGGCATATTTGTGTATATGAGCAACCAACCCAGCTACTTCCAGTCGCTACACGGATTCATTCGCCTCCCTGGAGTCAACGCCCCCCCTGTGTTAGTACCAGTGTACAGTGAATCCCGGTGAGTTGATGATCGGTGTGGCTTTCGCACTCGATTCATTTCCAAGTGCACGACATTGGAAGATACTGGGTGTAATTGACAGAGATGCTTTCAATTTGGAGAAGACATTTCTCGAAGAATAATGATTTGAGTATGCAATCAAATTACATACAGTTCCGAGCGCCGATTATCCACCTACATGCTGTATACTTGGTTGCGTGTGCATCATTGACGTTCAGGCCTACTCAGTAAGGAGGAAATCTGCATTCCAACTCGTGCACAAAACTCATAACCGCGCTAAAAGCTTAAGGTCCCTTGGTGCAGTGCACTGGGCATGCGTCCAACATCATCGGTAAGTTGACATTACTGAACACTCCTGCTTTTCAGTGAAGTGGCCAGCAATCTATGCATTATTATTAATTGAAGTACTAGATGAAGTTTGTAGCTCATGTGTGTGTGTTATGTTTGATATGCTTGTGTTTGGTGAGATTTGAGTGGTTTGAATTGCGCTCACTCCAGTGTAGATTAGTTTGTCTGGCGTGAGCAGAGGAAGCTTCGCCATCCAAATGCCAAGCAAAGAGAATGCAAACACATTGTTGCCGAGCACGTGAACTTCAACCAGATCGCCATTTCAATTGAGGCATCCAAACACCTTGATTCGAAGTGCATTCAACTAGTGGAAGAGGACCCAATGACCCATGAATAGCCCTTCTTCGGGAAAAATATCCACCCAATCCAATAAATGCTTAACTTCAAATTAGCATTGTGCGTGCTCATCATCTCTATTGTTTCACATTCACTATTCAACCTTGACACAGTTGGCGTAATCGAGATCGTTCAAAATAGTCTGATGCGGGTCAATACTCCACTAAAATTTCGGAGTGACAACAACCAACTGCTAACACACTGCTCCTTCACCCACCAAATACTCTCCTACTTCAGGTATGAAAGTATCAGTAAAATTCAACATATATCGATAATTATTCACTTACACCTGGTACCTGAGGTTATTTCACAAATGCAGAAAATGTAAGAAAAGACAAATTACTAATATCAGCATTGAGATTATTTGTTTGAGTTTGTTTGAGCATAGTTTCAGTGGTGATGCAATCATTCATTGGGAGTGTGTATGTATGTCCAGATTACAGCTGGCAAACTGTAGATCTTTCTCTGCTGAATGCCACTTCTAGACAACATCAGCTACATGAGGCAACTGCATTAAAGGGAATGGGTCCGTGAAACCAGTCTCTGTGACTAGTGAGTGACATTATTTTATTCACTCTACAAAACTGATAGACACCAGGGATTTGGTGGCGTCGTATATTTCTGCCATTTTGATAGATTCTTATCCAGCATCCATTGTTGGAAACGCCAATGTGTTGTCACCTTCGCTGTTGAACTACAAAGTTAAGATCCTGGACATATTATGGCATGCTTTCGGGAAACTCTTGCGAATTAATTGAGGCTAGTCGATTCGATTCGAATTCGAACTGAATGTCTGAAGAGCATACCATTTCCATGTGGTTGTTTCCTGTGAGCCGGATGTTGGTTTGGTTGTCAAACTTTCGTTGTACCTCCTTCTAGGAAACATCATCAGTTGAAGCGTTAGCATGAAGTGAACAGCGTATTCGAATTCCCCATGAATGATTGTATATTGTGTCTCCCAACAACCTACCTCTGTTGTCGTTGCTCCTTAATTCACAGCTGTACTGATCGTTGTAAGTGACTGGGGATTTGAGCTTTCTTGCCAAGTGGCTTATTCTTTGTTAGTTGACATATTGATGACGGTGGCGATGTGCGTTTCGTTGATCGCTGGCTAATTCATTTGAGTGCGGACCAGGTTTCCAGGAATTCTCCTGAGATTACGTCCCGTGTTAACACTGTGTTGAAACTAACCACAAATTCCCAGTCAAACCAGTGGCCGTGGTTGTCTAAATAAATCGATATGAAAGAATACTTATCGTTTATCTCTTGACACTTGGCTGGCTAGACGGCCAGCTCAGTATGGCTGTCAATAAGACGAACAACATCCGAACTTAGGGTGACATTTCACCAAGATTTTCAAATCACACGTGCTTCTATCATTCACAGACTGGCATCTATTACTTGTAACCGAAACAAAAAGTGCATACAACCGTCATTATGTGTCAGTTAGTTCAGAGGTGAAATTATCGCCTACCGTGTTAGCCTTTAAAAAAGCAAAGAGAAATTGTTTAAATGCATGATGATTCGGAATATTTTAAGCATTTAGAAATAATCGCAAGTAGATGAACAATAGATAAAATACACAGAAGCAAACAGACATCAAGTAAAAAGTAGATACATGAATATAAACCAGTTTCTATTAGTTTGAAAAAATAAGAGCCTATAAAATGTGCATTACATGGGTGATTTATATCTCCTCTGACTCAAAAGCATTCAAAGCTTTACAAAGGAAAGCCAATAAGCTGACAGAAAATGCAAGGACCGTAGACGAGACAGAGTCAACTGAGCAACTCCACTAACTACAGCAAGCACTAATCATCAGCTGCGCGAGAGTCCTCAGGGGAGTCAAATCTCCTACTCACCCGGACGGTAAGTGTCATCTTAAAAGGGGTTGCTGAAGACATTCGTATGCACCTGCCTTCGATTTGTGCTAAAGATAATGTGAAAGTCAGAAAGGTGAGGCCACACAAAATCCATCGGACACCACGACACTACACAAACTGCATCCAACAAACATGCAGGAAAAATTAAGGCAGACTGAAGAAATGTTGAGGAGATCTTCAGGTGACATTGCACACCATGTCGGTGACAACGACTCGAATGGGAAGATTGTTGCCCTGATATGATATTGAAAAATGATGTGACGACGAAATGAAGCCTGTGCGCATTCCTGAAGCCAGTTGAATGCGATATATTTTGTCTGATGATTGTCGTCGATTTTGGCCTTAATATTCGCTTGGTTCTGTCATTGACTCTTTCAGTTTAGGCACCGTTTCCAGTTCACTCATTCCACTCTTCACAATCTTAATAACGAGCAGTACACATCATCCGAATATACGTCTTCACTTGCTCAGTAGTTCGTCAGAAGAGTACTACGCTTTCCAGCTTCAGTCACTTCTGATTAACATCAAATGAGTGTTTTCCCTATTGTGTCATATTGTGTCTTGTCTGTATATCGATGAAATAAATGAATAGAGCAAACGAAGTATGTAGAATGACAATGAATCAGTTATTCTCACCCCAGGTTGCTGTTGAAGTAAAGAAGAAGAAAGGCTATCTGGTGAGTTTTGTAATAGCTGTAGAGACACTGAGCTCGACTCAATAAATAAACAAAAGTTAGACAGCAAAATGATATTCATGCAATACTCACTAGTTACTCAACCACTGTTTTGTCTTAGCTTCACACTCCTCAACAACATACAAACATGACAGCTAATGCGGTTACTCGGAGAGATCTTTGGTCAGTTGAATCCCTGTCGATTTATCGACACTTGAAATTGCATCAGGAGACAATCAACTAACACGTCGTGGATACGGGGTATTTCGTAGAGATCTCTAAAACCATCGAAATATTAGGTGCGTTGAGGACATCAAGGCTACCGCTCATTCACTACAGCTGTCTCAGAAAACGTTCGGGAGCAGATGTATGAATCAAGAAGGAGAATATGATGAATGTTTCACTCCTCCCGTGGTAAATGCACTTTCATTTTGAATACACTGCTTGCACAATCACCCATGGTAAAGATATCAGCTCTTTGAGCTGATTTCAGTCCAATCGGTTGTTATGTCGCCCTATGAAATAACACTGTTCATCAGATATTTGTGTCTTCTGTGTTTTCTCTCCTCCCTCCCTATCACTATCATCTTTGAAATGCAGATTAATTCCTCATGACTTCATCTAGAAAAGCAGGCTGTGATGTTTGTTCTTCTGACAACTTCATTAGGCAGTATTTTCGCTGTTGTCATTCCCACACTGAAGTGCGTTTTCCTCATTCATTCCTACATAATTGCTGTAATTTGATGAGGTCAAACTGCAACTGATGAGGACATGTGAGACGAAATGTTGAAGTAACTTTACACTGCAAATTTCATCCTCCAATTTATTTTATCGCGAGTGCATTTACTAAATTCATTTGTAGTTTGTTGATCGTGTAGCCAGCTGGATGACACTGCAGGGAACCGAGTGAAGTGGATATGTCTTGTCAAGCTCTGTGTTCCACTGAGAATCCACAGGAATAATAACATAACTGTTAATAACAATGCACGCATTTTTTGCCTGAAGACTATGTTGAATAGCTATTCAGTGCTCCATTGGTTCCAGTGGTTTTCTGGATGACATTCATCCACTACTCGCCCACACATTCAAATCAGTCCGATCATCGAAAACAGTTGAACATGGCTCCTGAAATATCAATATTGGCAAGCTCAGGATGACTGTGAGTAGCAGAATACAACAGGAAGTTTGACTTACACTGCAAACCTGTAGTTTGTTTTTCAAGAAATCAGAAAAGCACACAAAATTCACAATTTTGCAATGTTCGTAAAATTCTCTATGACAGTGAGATGGAAATCATTCATGTTCTCAAATAAGGTAACAGTGCGTAAAATAATGTCCACGGAATTTCAAAATCAAAACAACGAGGCTGAATTGATCGACTTCCCCAAACCTGTCTGTTTGATCGACGACTAATTGACCCTGGCAAGTTATGTTAGGTGTCAAGTCACTGTCATCACCATCATTGAAGATGAGTGACACAGTTCCACGCCTTCACGGCAGGGTAGTAACATATGAAGCCGACAAATGTTGCAGAAATATTTGAGTGGATGTCGGTTTGCAGAGATTTGACTGACTTGGAGTTGGGTAATGAGATTAGAAGAGAGTTGGAGAATCAGTGGAAAGATGCATGTACTGTTTCCTCGTAGTTTGCGATCCTTTAGCACTACATAGCCATCACATAATCAGGAGTGAAAGGCGGAGTCTGAAGCGTTATTCTTTAAATAATGGATTGGTTCTGAGAGGTGATTAAATGTCGTCTGTATTATTGATAATAATAATGATAATAAAAATAATGATCAACTTACGATCGATCTGAAATTACATAAAATGATAAAATTGAGTCTACTTATTGTTCGTTTCGTTTAAATATTATCCCACTGAATGCAGGTTGTAATGGATAGTTGTAAGGCGTGGCTAAGTGTTCCCTATACCACCGGATGTGTGCTGAGATGAAATTTGATTAAAATCGAAACGCGAATGTGATACGACGAGTGGAGGAGATACGAGTTGGTGAGCGGTTGTGAAGACAGCTCTACAGGACTGCAGAGAACAGAGCTAAATGGAGATGTCCTGAAGAAAGTTAACTCTCTTCCGTGAACCCAAAGGAATTTTAGTGGTAATGAGTGTTCCCTATTACAGCCAACACAATTTAAAATAAACAATAGGATATTCGATCTTAGATTAATTATGTCAATCAAACTGTTACTATAGGTCATTCCCTGACGGCGAAACTACAATCCCTTAACTACTGATAATATTAGTAAAGATTACACATTTGAGGATTGTTCCAACTACTTCTGTATTACTTACGATTATCAACCATATTTCGCTTCCTAAGGGAACACAGTACCTTATCGAAGCGCTTCCATCGCAGTGTAATCTCTGACATTTCTCAAAAATGGCTGCTCGACTCCTTACTCAACTGAGCCCATGATCATCTCTATGTCAAGTTCAGATGACTGAATCATTGCGTCGTCTATTCGGATTCCACTCAACAATCTGACGAGTATTGTAATTTGAATGTCTCCTCGGTATTCGGAATATCCAACTACATTTCAATAGTCCAATGATGAATTTCAGTTGTTCAGGTAATTCACATGAAATATTACTCAATTGCAGAAAAACTTAAATAGAACTCACCGAAGATCATATTCTTTCTTGTTTTCGGGCTGAAGAGACAGTGATTTTGTAGAAAGATTCATCAAAATTTATTTAATCACCAATTAAACAGTCAATAAAATGCGAATTTTGCAGAGACCTCCACCTAACTCCGTAAGGATTTGCCAATGACACACTTTGGAAAAATAACACACTCAAGGTGATTGGTCTCCATCTGAGCGATAATCACACCGTCGGTATTTCCCTGGATTACTTTCACCTAGTGGTTTAGATGATGAACACGTCTCTTTCGTTCCAAATATTTACTGTCCCTGTGAGACATCTACATAAATAGCATTATTCGCGAGTAATATTGAGAATTTCCTGAAGCGAGTATATCCCACTGCTCAATATGTATGTTTCGCTGTGTCTGCAAGAAACAATTTTATATCGAAACTACAAATGTGAATAATTCTACATGCTACTGGTTGATTGATATGGGTAGTTTGATACCACTGAGACATCAAGCTGCAGTACTTCCGTAAGGAATTTTAAAAGTCAGCAATCCTCAATTCCGTAAATGCACAATGTATAACGCCACCGACATCCAGTGTCACGGGCGATTAGTTGTCCTGACCAGATTTTGGTGGACAACGCTGGTCACTTACTAATAGACGCAGATGGATTTCAGTGCTGATTTGCATGGATTGAACTGTTACCAGGACTAAGCTTGAACTAAACGCAGTTAGACAGGCATTGAAAATCAATGTCGTTTTCACGTGGTGAAGTTGCCAACTTCACGGCCAAGATTCTCTCGCCTCTCCTGACTGATCATTGAATAGTAAGACAGGCGAATGGTCATCTAACTCAAGTCATTTCGTGATCAATACTGAAATCAATCAGAAGACTAGCAGACAAAATGAGGCCAATGTATTTTCCATTCATTTACCCACCAGGCCGGTAAAGTTCGAATTGCACTAGGTCGTTAAATTCTTGATGCAATTAAGTTGTAGCAAGAGTTCATTCAATTCAGAAAAGAAACAATTACACCAGTAAACACACTGCTACTTACAGGACAGGCCTGAAATGAGAAGAATTTGAATTGAATTAGTACATTTACGTATTCCAGTGATTTATGAACGGCTAACGTTACATTGTCACCTTTGGTGTCACAATCAATACAGTAAAGCTAAGTTAAAGAATAATGATCCGAGCAATGTGAACACGCTACTGAACCTGGGTTGACTAAAGCCTGCGTGTTTTTCAGATAAAAATGTCATATTTACAAGAGAACTGGAAGTGATATTATAAAATTCATTAAACAAAAGATTTCCTGTTCGTTTGAGTGAACAATGTGTGTCAATTATGGACAGGAGAGACACTGATCAAGTCATGCCAGCTTCTGTGCAAACATTCATTAGGATGGCTGCAAGTAACGTCCCTGGGGGATTCAACTATTGCACAAATCTTGCTTTCCAATGTATCCCGGAAACCTTCGTGAGAATTATTGTGTGTGCCCGTACAGGATCCACAAAATCTAATGAGTGATAAAATGCATAGTGCAAATGACCCAGAGATAACAATGCCTTATACGCCACCTATTCGTCCGCGTTGACAGTCGTCCATTGAACCCCTGTCCCCAGTGTTATTGGTGAAGTTGTAGCCACGGCTTTATTATTTCTTACTAACGATAATCCTTAGCGATTTGAAGTATCATACAGTCCTAACCGCAAAACACTATTCGTCCTTGTTCGTTGACGATTCTATTTCGCCTTTATAACGGCATATTTGTGTATATGAGCAACCAACCCAGCTACTTCCAGTCGCTACACGGATTCATTCGCCTCCCTGGAGTCAACGCCCCCCCTGTGTTAGTACCAGTGTACAGTGAATCCCGGTGAGTTGATGATCGGTGTGGCTTTCGCACTCGATTCATTTCCAAGTGCACGACATTGGAAGATACTGGGTGTAATTGACAGAGATGCTTTCAATTTGGAGAAGACATTTCTCGAAGAATAATGATTTGAGTATGCAATCAAATTACATACAGTTCCGAGCGCCGATTATCCACCTACATGCTGTATACTTGGTTGCGTGTGCATCATTGACGTTCAGGCCTACTCAGTAAGGAGGAAATCTGCATTCCAACTCGTGCACAAAACTCATAACCGCGCTAAAAGCTTAAGGTCCCTTGGTGCAGTGCACTGGGCATGCGTCAACATCATCGGTAAGTTGACATTACTGAACACTCCTGCTTTTCAGTGAAGTGGCCAGCAATCTATGCATTATTATTAATTGAAGTACTAGATGAAGTTTGTAGCTCATGTGTGTGTGTTATGTTTGATATGCTTGTGTTTGGTGAGATTTGAGTGGTTTGAATTGCGCTCACTCCAGTGTAGATTAGTTTGTCTGGCGTGAGCAGAGGAAGCTTCGCCATCCAAATGCCAAGCAAAGAGAATGCAAACACATTGTTGCCGAGCACGTGAACTTCAACCAGATCGCCATTTCAATTGAGGCATCCAAACACCTTGATTCGAAGTGCATTCAACTAGTGGAAGAGGACCCAATGACCCATGAATAGCCCTTCTTCGGGAAAAATATCCACCCAATCCAATAAATGCTTAACTTCAAATTAGCATTGTGCGTGCTCATCATCTCTATTGTTTCACATTCACTATTCAACCTTGACACAGTTGGCGTAATCGAGATCGTTCAAAATAGTCTGATGCGGGTCAATACTCCACTAAAATTTCGGAGTGACAACAACCAACTGCTAACACACTGCTCCTTCACCCACCAAATACTCTCCTACTTCAGGTATGAAAGTATCAGTAAAATTCAACATATATCGATAATTATTCACTTACACCTGGTACCTGAGGTTATTTCACAAATGCAGAAAATGTAAGAAAAGACAAATTACTAATATCAGCATTGAGATTATTTGTTTGAGTTTGTTTGAGCATAGTTTCAGTGGTGATGCAATCATTCATTGGGAGTGTGTATGTATGTCCAGATTACAGCTGGCAAACTGTAGATCTTTCTCTGCTGAATGCCACTTCTAGACAACATCAGCTACATGAGGCAACTGCATTAAAGGGAATGGGTCCGTGAAACCAGTCTCTGTGACTAGTGAGTGACATTATTTTATTCACTCTACAAAACTGATAGACACCAGGGATTTGGTGGCGTCGTATATTTCTGCCATTTTGATAGATTCTTATCCAGCATCCATTGTTGGAAACGCCAATGTGTTGTCACCTTCGCTGTTGAACTACAAAGTTAAGATCCTGGACATATTATGGCATGCTTTCGGGAAACTCTTGCGAATTAATTGAGGCTAGTCGATTCGATTCGAATTCGAACTGAATGTCTGAAGAGCATACCATTTCCATGTGGTTGTTTCCTGTGAGCCGGATGTTGGTTTGGTTGTCAAACTTTCGTTGTACCTCCTTCTAGGAAACATCATCAGTTGAAGCGTTAGCATGAAGTGAACAGCGTATTCGAATTCCCCATGAATGATTGTATATTGTGTCTCCCAACAACCTACCTCTGTTGTCGTTGCTCCTTAATTCACAGCTGTACTGATCGTTGTAAGTGACTGGGGATTTGAGCTTTCTTGCCAAGTGGCTTATTCTTTGTTAGTTGACATATTGATGACGGTGGCGATGTGCGTTTCGTTGATCGCTGGCTAATTCATTTGAGTGCGGACCAGGTTTCCAGGAATTCTCCTGAGATTACGTCCCGTGTTAACACTGTGTTGAAACTAACCACAAATTCCCAGTCAAACCAGTGGCCGTGGTTGTCTAAATAAATCGATATGAAAGAATACTTATCGTTTATCTCTTGACACTTGGCTGGCTAGACGGCCAGCTCAGTATGGCTGTCAATAAGACGAACAACATCCGAACTTAGGGTGACATTTCACCAAGATTTTCAAATCACACGTGCTTCTATCATTCACAGACTGGCATCTATTACTTGTAACCGAAACAAAAAGTGCATACAACCGTCATTATGTGTCAGTTAGTTCAGAGGTGAAATTATCGCCTACCGTGTTAGCCTTTAAAAAAGCAAAGAGAAATTGTTTAAATGCATGATGATTCGGAATATTTTAAGCATTTAGAAATAATCGCAAGTAGATGAACAATAGATAAAATACACAGAAGCAAACAGACATCAAGTAAAAAGTAGATACATGAATATAAACCAGTTTCTATTAGTTTGAAAAAATAAGAGCCTATAAAATGTGCATTACATGGGTGATTTATATCTCCTCTGACTCAAAAGCATTCAAAGCTTTACAAAGGAAAGCCAATAAGCTGACAGAAAATGCAAGGACCGTAGACGAGACAGAGTCAACTGAGCAACTCCACTAACTACAGCAAGCACTAATCATCAGCTGCGCGAGAGTCCTCAGGGGAGTCAAATCTCCTACTCACCCGGACGGTAAGTGTCATCTTAAAAGGGGTTGCTGAAGACATTCGTATGCACCTGCCTTCGATTTGTGCTAAAGATAATGTGAAAGTCAGAAAGGTGAGGCCACACAAAATCCATCGGACACCACGACACTACACAAACTGCATCCAACAAACATGCAGGAAAAATTAAGGCAGACTGAAGAAATGTTGAGGAGATCTTCAGGTGACATTGCACACCATGTCGGTGACAACGACTCGAATGGGAAGATTGTTGCCCTGATATGATATTGAAAAATGATGTGACGACGAAATGAAGCCTGTGCGCATTCCTGAAGCCAGTTGAATGCGATATATTTTGTCTGATGATTGTCGTCGATTTTGGCCTTAATATTCGCTTGGTTCTGTCATTGACTCTTTCAGTTTAGGCACCGTTTCCAGTTCACTCATTCCACTCTTCACAATCTTAATAACGAGCAGTACACATCATCCGAATATACGTCTTCACTTGCTCAGTAGTTCGTCAGAAGAGTACTACGCTTTCCAGCTTCAGTCACTTCTGATTAACATCAAATGAGTGTTTTCCCTATTGTGTCATATTGTGTCTTGTCTGTATATCGATGAAATAAATGAATAGAGCAAACGAAGTATGTAGAATGACAATGAATCAGTTATTCTCACCCCAGGTTGCTGTTGAAGTAAAGAAGAAGAAAGGCTATCTGGTGAGTTTTGTAATAGCTGTAGAGACACTGAGCTCGACTCAATAAATAAACAAAAGTTAGACAGCAAAATGATATTCATGCAATACTCACTAGTTACTCAACCACTGTTTTGTCTTAGCTTCACACTCCTCAACAACATACAAACATGACAGCTAATGCGGTTACTCGGAGAGATCTTTGGTCAGTTGAATCCCTGTCGATTTATCGACACTTGAAATTGCATCAGGAGACAATCAACTAACACGTCGTGGATACGGGGTATTTCGTAGAGATCTCTAAAACCATCGAAATATTAGGTGCGTTGAGGACATCAAGGCTACCGCTCATTCACTACAGCTGTCTCAGAAAACGTTCGGGAGCAGATGTATGAATCAAGAAGGAGAATATGATGAATGTTTCACTCCTCCCGTGGTAAATGCACTTTCATTTTGAATACACTGCTTGCACAATCACCCATGGTAAAGATATCAGCTCTTTGAGCTGATTTCAGTCCAATCGGTTGTTATGTCGCCCTATGAAATAACACTGTTCATCAGATATTTGTGTCTTCTGTGTTTTCTCTCCTCCCTCCCTATCACTATCATCTTTGAAATGCAGATTAATTCCTCATGACTTCATCTAGAAAAGCAGGCTGTGATGTTTGTTCTTCTGACAACTTCATTAGGCAGTATTTTCGCTGTTGTCATTCCCACACTGAAGTGCGTTTTCCTCATTCATTCCTACATAATTGCTGTAATTTGATGAGGTCAAACTGCAACTGATGAGGACATGTGAGACGAAATGTTGAAGTAACTTTACACTGCAAATTTCATCCTCCAATTTATTTTATCGCGAGTGCATTTACTAAATTCATTTGTAGTTTGTTGATCGTGTAGCCAGCTGGATGACACTGCAGGGAACCGAGTGAAGTGGATATGTCTTGTCAAGCTCTGTGTTCCACTGAGAATCCACAGGAATAATAACATAACTGTTAATAACAATGCACGCATTTTTTGCCTGAAGACTATGTTGAATAGCTATTCAGTGCTCCATTGGTTCCAGTGGTTTTCTGGATGACATTCATCCACTACTCGCCCACACATTCAAATCAGTCCGATCATCGAAAACAGTTGAACATGGCTCCTGAAATATCAATATTGGCAAGCTCAGGATGACTGTGAGTAGCAGAATACAACAGGAAGTTTGACTTACACTGCAAACCTGTAGTTTGTTTTTCAAGAAATCAGAAAAGCACACAAAATTCACAATTTTGCAATGTTCGTAAAATTCTCTATGACAGTGAGATGGAAATCATTCATGTTCTCAAATAAGGTAACAGTGCGTAAAATAATGTCCACGGAATTTCAAAATCAAAACAACGAGGCTGAATTGATCGACTTCCCCAAACCTGTCTGTTTGATCGACGACTAATTGACCCTGGCAAGTTATGTTAGGTGTCAAGTCACTGTCATCACCATCATTGAAGATGAGTGACACAGTTCCACGCCTTCACGGCAGGGTAGTAACATATGAAGCCGACAAATGTTGCAGAAATATTTGAGTGGATGTCGGTTTGCAGAGATTTGACTGACTTGGAGTTGGGTAATGAGATTAGAAGAGAGTTGGAGAATCAGTGGAAAGATGCATGTACTGTTTCCTCGTAGTTTGCGATCCTTTAGCACTACATAGCCATCACATAATCAGGAGTGAAAGGCGGAGTCTGAAGCGTTATTCTTTAAATAATGGATTGGTTCTGAGAGGTGATTAAATGTCGTCTGTATTATTGATAATAATAATGATAATAAAAATAATGATCAACTTACGATCGATCTGAAATTACATAAAATGATAAAATTGAGTCTACTTATTGTTCGTTTCGTTTAAATATTATCCCACTGAATGCAGGTTGTAATGGATAGTTGTAAGGCGTGGCTAAGTGTTCCCTATACCACCGGATGTGTGCTGAGATGAAATTTGATTAAAATCGAAACGCGAATGTGATACGACGAGTGGAGGAGATACGAGTTGGTGAGCGGTTGTGAAGACAGCTCTACAGGACTGCAGAGAACAGAGCTAAATGGAGATGTCCTGAAGAAAGTTAACTCTCTTCCGTGAACCCAAAGGAATTTTAGTGGTAATGAGTGTTCCCTATTACAGCCAACACAATTTAAAATAAACAATAGGATATTCGATCTTAGATTAATTATGTCAATCAAACTGTTACTATAGGTCATTCCCTGACGGCGAAACTACAATCCCTTAACTACTGATAATATTAGTAAAGATTACACATTTGAGGATTGTTCCAACTACTTCTGTATTACTTACGATTATCAACCATATTTCGCTTCCTAAGGGAACACAGTACCTTATCGAAGCGCTTCCATCGCAGTGTAATCTCTGACATTTCTCAAAAATGGCTGCTCGACTCCTTACTCAACTGAGCCCATGATCATCTCTATGTCAAGTTCAGATGACTGAATCATTGCGTCGTCTATTCGGATTCCACTCAACAATCTGACGAGTATTGTAATTTGAATGTCTCCTCGGTATTCGGAATATCCAACTACATTTCAATAGTCCAATGATGAATTTCAGTTGTTCAGGTAATTCACATGAAATATTACTCAATTGCAGAAAAACTTAAATAGAACTCACCGAAGATCATATTCTTTCTTGTTTTCGGGCTGAAGAGACAGTGATTTTGTAGAAAGATTCATCAAAATTTATTTAATCACCAATTAAACAGTCAATAAAATGCGAATTTTGCAGAAACCTCCACCTAACTCCGTAAGGATTTGCCAATGACACACTTTGGAAAAATAACACACTCAAGGTGATTGGTCTCCATCTGAGCGATAATCACACCGTCGGTATTTCCCTGGATTACTTTCACCTAGTGGTTTAGATGATGAACACGTCTCTTTCGTTCCAAATATTTACTGTCCCTGTGAGACATCTACATAAATAGCATTATTCGCGAGTAATATTGAGAATTTCCTGAAGCGAGTATATCCCACTGCTCAATATGTATGTTTCGCTGTGTCTGCAAGAAACAATTTTATATCGAAACTACAAATGTGAATAATTCTACATGCTACTGGTTGATTGATATGGGTAGTTTGATACCACTGAGACATCAAGCTGCAGTACTTCCGTAAGGAATTTTAAAAGTCAGCAATCCTCAATTCCGTAAATGCACAATGTATAACGCCACCGACATCCAGTGTCACGGGCGATTAGTTGTCCTGACCAGATTTTGGTGGACAACGCTGGTCACTTACTAATAGACGCAGATGGATTTTTAAGTGCTGATTTGCATGGATTGAATTGGTAGCAGGACTGATTTTGAATGCACCACAGGTAGACAAGCATTGAGAATAAGGGAGTTTCTTAGGACAGATTTGGTGGATCATTGGAAAAAGTATGTACTGTTTCGTTATAGGTTGCGATACTTCAGCACTTCGTAGCAATCACCTCATCTAGAGTGTTAGTTAGAACTTCGACTTCGCAAGAGCAGTCCTTGAAACTTTCCGTCACTTCACTGGATTTGTATTTGCAATCTACTCTCAATCCTGCCAGTTTTCATTCATTTAGCACAATTATGAGCTAAGCTAATTGGTTAGTGTTCTCCTTCACCTGTCTTTGTTGCACACTCCTCTCCCGACGGACAATCGAATATATTTTTCGTATTTTTCGTTATGAGAGAGATACGCAACCTATAGACTATAGAAACACTGAATGCTCAGGGATACTGAACAGCCTATATTTGAACTCATTAGGAGTTGTATCTGGGACAATTATATTACCAGAAGACGCCAGCCACCATCAAGATACTAACAGGGAAGCCATGGACAGTGACCATTTTGCTGCAATGTCAACTAATGTCAGTGCAGCTCAGCCAGCCCTGTCAACTGAAGAACCAGCTACTTGCATCAAAAGCAACATGTAAACAAATCAAGCAGTCAGAATAATTGTGTTGCAATTAAACTAATTCCAGACTAATAACATGAACATAATGTGAAATACTCAGTTGAAAATTATGAGAATATCTCATCGAATGTCAATAAGTATTGTGTGGGATTCATAGGGCTGTTGATTGAACAGTACTGTTGAAGAGGAGATTCAGTTTCATGCCTAACACGACTACTCTTCGTGTTTCACCTTCTAGTGCTTTGAGACCACGGAGTTGTCACTAGACAAGTAAAGTCTGTGATGGTGAGAACCTCAACCTCATAATACATCATATATATACCACCTGTAACGAATTGGATTGGTTGTACAATGTCGGGCGCTTGACATTGTCCAATCAAGTTTGACATGAAAACTCAAACTCATCAGACAGTGATTTGATCCGGTTTTGTCCACCCACATTGAACGAAAATCACAAAGGTAAATATAATCACCTCACAATATTGGACTAGGAGGTAAACAGAACATTGGTGAACTTATGCTTATATGCATATATATACATGTTTATGTTGAATTATGTATTAATCTTTGTATAGTTTTCCCGCTTCGCTGTTATTAAGCGATGCCAATTGAGTGGTTTTATTCCAAGCCCTCATCATTCCTCTGGATAGCCCAGTCCTTCTTATGTTCTGAATGCATTTATATTTATTTAAAGAAGCCTATTTGCTTGTTGTTAAGTTTATTAGGCGATAACTGTCCGGCAATAAATGATTGTTGGTCCTCAGGCTGGTACCGGTGACTGGTGAAAAAATTCAACATCAACGCTAGAGACTTCGAAGCCTGAAGCTTACGTTCGACTTGGAAAGTAGGGAATGAACACAGGAGCTCAATTTTGAAATTTTACAGATGTAAACTTAGTTAGCTTTTATTGAAAAATATGACTTGAAGTAGCAATCTAACAGTGGTACAACTGTCACAGAGTTCATGATAATTTCATCTCAAGTCACGTTGAAAATTTCACAGTTCAGTGGACACATGATTTAATTGTATGTGATGGCTTATTTCATCAAATAAAATATTGTGTGCACGACCTGGTTACCATTGACTCTACAGCATCCTACAAATTTAGTGAGGGAAATGAGCGGATTCGCATCACCGTGCCTGTATTTAATGTTGTGGTATGCTTATGTCAGTAACTCGTATTCATCAGTAATCGATAGCAATCAGATGGTCACGTGTTGTGGTGAAAATGTTTAAGTAACTAGACTAAGCCTAGGTTTGAATAGTTAGAAAACGGTTTGCTTATCGCCCAAGGGACTGATGTAATTCTACCTAACATCAACATCGCTTGCTTTCAAACAGCTAGACAGATACAGTTCAGATACACTGATGATAAACGTCGGTGTACTTGAGAAGCACTGATCAGACTAACGAGTACAGCTGTTCTAAATGAAATTTCGCTATAACAAGATCATATCCTATCAGTGTAAATTCTAACTAATAGTATGAATTTTTGACATTATCGAATATTTATGTTTTGAAATAATAACATCAAAAAAGTAACGCTGTTAAGCCTAATTCAAGTGTGATCTAAAAGACCAGAGGCCATTTCGCTTGTTTGTGCTACAGCTAATCAGCAGTGTTTCTAACTTGACTCACCTCAGACAGCGCTACCAATTCACATGTGTTGTTCGCAACCATGTATTTAGGTTTGAACAAACTTGGATTTCCTTTGATTTTCAAAGGAAATCGTAGTGAATTTCAACTTTGAACTGAGTAATTTTCAAAACTGCGAATTACTTTGGCAGTCAGTATAATGTATTTCAGAAGGTAGAAAAGTCCACCACTTGCTCGTATGATAACTGTTGACAGAAAGGAGGTTATGTTATTGGATGCGTATCACGGTATCCGGCCTTAGCCGGGAGGATATCAGAGTGAATGCTCTCTTGCCTTAATTTCATATATTCCGAAGAAGTAAATCAAATTGGCTAGTAGGGAATAATGGAAATGCTAGGGGTACCTCACTACTCATATCAGCCTACAAGTCAGTCAGTAGTATGTGAAGTACCGTACTTCTCTATACACTGTGGTGAGTTTTTCATTTCAGCCACAGTCATTACATAATTTCAAAATATAAGCAGGGTATGAATCTAATGTCCATTTGTTTGAGAGGTGATTTCACCAAACATTGAAACAATCATTGCATCTAAGGTTGACTTACTTGTGAAGTTGGATTTTCTTAGAATTACGGAAAAAAGATGTAAACAATTCACAAGGTTGCTCTAATGAGCATTAAATTTATTACATGAAAGACGTCTACAATGACAGCCTACCAGTGATAACCTTCTCGCTATACCCATTCTATTACTTTCAAACTCAGACGTCATATTTCACTTGGCCTTCGTTTTCTGTGTGCCTCCTATCTAAACTTGTACTCATCTGGTTACCAGGCTTGTTAAACAACTGATCACCCATATTACTATTATTGTTAAAGGTAATCAATATATTAACGAAGTCGAGAATTGATGTTATAGTTATGTTTGATATGCGTTTCTGTAAATCGCAGTGAGTGTTCACTTCCAATGAAGATTTCCTTCCGAACGCACACTTCACCGATGGCATCAGACTTGTAGGTGCTTGCAACGCCAGTGACAAAAGAGAGCACCCTCAGCCACTGCCATTATCACAGTAATTTTTCTGTGTAACTCATCGATTTCTTTTAGACTGATACGTAATACCGAATTTCCTCATGTTTCTCTCTGTACATTTTCATTACAACTCAATTATTGAATTATGAGACTGAGTAACACTATCACCATTCTTCAGCCTCTCGTCATTTACTGGTATGATAGTTTCCAAGATTGTTTTAACCACGGAAAATGAGGGAAAGCTGAGTGTAAAGCTAGCAATTCTACAACCGAAAACCAAACTGTTGGTCAAGAAATCTTCAAAGCGTGAAAAAATATGAACAACAAACGTCAATCAGGAAGAATTTGCAGCAATGAACTCTGCGAATGAACCCACCAGGAAGCTGTTGACAAACAAATATTCTGAAGAAAGTGGAGTTGGACTACGCAGACACTAAGGAGACCATTGGCTGACATCATATGCCAAGCCATCGCTCGACCGGAGCCTGGATGGAAAAACACTACACCAGCGTCGATTTGGAGTGGTATAGAGACGATCACGCGAAAGTCAGATGAAGGCTTGTGGTAAATCGTAAAGCCAGTTGAAGGAACTGCAGAGAACAGACCGATGAGTACTTTGGTACATTTGGAAGCCAAGGAACAGCGATGACAGTCAACACTGTTCAACTTGTACAATGTTGTCTCAAGTACTAGCAAATATGCTCATGGCTTCTCATCTCTCTCATTGAATTGCCCATTTGTCGTGAGCCCTACAAGTGTATCTAAATTTCTGGAGATTGGTTTTGCGTGGAGATATTTACACGGAACTAACAGGCTTTTATCGATGCAGGCGAGGAGTGAGGAATAAGGAAAAGGCGAAAATCTGAGTCATGAAGGGTTTCGAACAACTTGCTTCTCGATCAGCTCGACTAGTAAACCGAGCAAGTCACTATCACAAATTTGATGATTTATCTATATCTGATTCTTGTCAGTTTAACGTTGAGAAGTTGTCATTGTCAGTGCAGAGTGAAAAATGAATTTGAATAACAGTTTGTGGTCAATTACCTGACTCCTTCAAATAATTCACTTTTACAATTATAAACCTCTCAAGTATATTCAGAGGCGTAACAATGCCGATAAGGTATCTTTCTATGTTATGAAAAACTAAATGAAAATAATCGTCGTTGTGGGGGTGTCTTTTGGTGACATCAGTGACATGAGTATCATTTAATCAGTGATATTCTGTTGTGATTTCTGAGTATACTACATTACACTTAACCATATTCAAAGTATTACAATATTTTCAGTAGTATAAGTAAAGCTTTTCAACAAATGACTTTTACCGCAGCGAAATAATTCAATTTGAAACAGATTCAACAAAAATGAGAAAAAATTAAAAACAACTTACTAGAACCAACTGACAAAGTGAACAAAGTACAGTACAGTCTTTACAGTGTCTTTAACTCAAAATATGCTGTTGTCGATTCTTTAGGTGCCCTAATTTGACAGACTTTAAGACAGATTTAGTCACTAACTGTGACAGAATAGCTGGAAGTCTGGGGAGTATACACGGGAGTTTGTTATTTTCCCGGTGAATAGTCATAATTCCTTCGAGCACATTCAATCGAATAGATGAAGAGTCATTGTACTCTCCTTGTAATATGCTGGTTCAACCCATGCTTTAGCTGTGAGAGTGGGTTGTTCAGTAAACCAGAAGAAGAATGAAACACTTATCGAGTGCTTTATTCAGAATCCTGCATAGGGTCTCGATGTCCTCTTCGTATATGTTATAACAGGTGTTGCCATATATTCACTGTTATTTATGTTATCATTACCAGTTTCACCATTATTTTTATTTTATTTTTGGCTTTCACTGATCTTCTCAAAGAATTTTATAGGATTGCTTTTTCGCATCAGCGCTCCTTCGTTCTGTTTTCTTTCATCATAAGGGTACAATTTTTCGTACTATTTAGTGTTTCTGCTCGGTTGTATGGACATTTTAATTAGCCTGCTTTAACAGTTAACGGAAGAGGCTAATTAAAGTATTAATATCTATTAGAATGCGTGGGTTTTCTGTAAACACTAGTGTGCAGTTTTGCTTCTTCTTTTGGTTTTATTTTACAATAGAACAACACAGCTAATTCTCATTGTTCATTTTCGGATTCAAATGTGAATTTAATACACCTCCACTAGTGAGTTTATATATGTGTGTATATCTTTAGCTTCTTGACACTTTGATTAGTGTGAACATTGGAATGTTTATTGCTACAGAGCTACATCTAGTCAACCAGTGAAAAGTTAAATTAGGATTATGTTATGATGAAGGCCAAATGTATGGTCCTTAGTTTGAGCAATCTATAATTCAAATAACGCCTTAACATGGAAATCTGTTTTATCAAACACAAAATAAGCAGAGATTGATAAGAGATCTAGTCACTATGCTCAAAATTTCAAGAAATGACTGTGGGACTGATCTGTCTTCTATTTCCATTTCTAAGATGTCAAAGTATCGCAGAGGAGAGAGACGGATAGTTCAGTGTCGTGGATGAAACTATATTACAATGGAATACTCATTCTATCACTGAGTCACAAATCCTTGGGACCGACATGAAACAGAAATTTTGTCTTCAATCTCGTTTCATTCCTTAAACAAAGTGTTTCAATACGCCACCCAGACAATTCTTAGAAAATACATTTACATAGGTCTCCAGCCCTATCTACACAACCAAAATTTCTGCTGTGAATCTCAAAACACCAGAATCTTCAATAACACGACAATGAAATGTTTAAATGTTCAACATAAACATATGACATCGGAAAAATTATATAAACAGTCTTTGTGTAGCACTTACATGTTTCCGAATTCACCACCAAGCTGATGAATATGAACAGAATGCAGCAGAAAATAGTCTTCATGTTTGATTTTCCTGTGATGGTTGGTTAATTCTACCGAAGAACACTGACTCCTTTTATACTTTTTCCAAATGGCAGAATCGTATGAAAATGAATCCCCCCTTGGTGTGTGTGTTTGTTTGTGAATATTTCATTGGTGAGAATAGTGGCAGTATTCTACCTAATCAAATGGTTGGAAAACAAGACATACGTGTATACACAAGTAATTATGCGAATAAAATGAAACTTTGATCCTACACAGTGATGTCCCTGTGTCGTTTGTTGTCACTTCGCTATCTGTCTGTCCGTGACCACCCGTCCCTCAAATGAAATTTGAATACGGTTATATTCAGCTGATGGAGTGCAGATGACACAATGTGTAGGGGGCGGAGCGGGATTTGATTTGTCTATTCCACCATGTCTGTGTAATGATGGTTATTCATAAGGGACGAGAATGAAGTGGCGGTGTGTTTTATTGAGGCAGAAGTTGGGAGTTACGAAACACTGAATGTTGCTGAGTTTCAACTTGAGATATAAGTATAAAACTTGGTCACTGTGGTAGAGTATAACTCCATTATGGATAAGATTTTATTTTGATAAATCACACAGTGTTGTCCAGTTATATTAACTGATGACGTTTCGAGCACAAACTTTTGCTCATACTCATATCAAATTGTTCACACAACTTTTATTCTTTCATTTATATACATATGTGGACTCGATTAGATATTGGATGAAAAGTCAATGTGAGATAATGTACATTCAGAGATAATAGTACGAGTGTTGTTGATCAATTGCAGTTAGATGGGAAAAAGGACGAGTGTTTTTACAGTCATAATAAGCTACTTGTTAGAATGTTGTGTCTGAATGTGTTTGAATTGAAATAGAATTTTAAGATTATGTTTCACGCCTGATGCTTTCTTTATCGCACAGAACATGAGCTAAGTAGGGTATGGTTGAGGTTTTGTACTTACCAGTGCGAGCGTATAGATTCCCATACAGGATTCTGGTTTTCCGTGAAGAGATACAACGGGAGAGTTGTGAATGAAGAGGGTGTTGTGAGTCAGATAAGGTGGATTCTGCCCATTTTTCACATGAGTCCATGTGCTAGTCCACTAGAATGTTAACAAGCTCGTTAAGTGGCACGTTGCCTACCTTGCTGACAACGTTTAACATCCTGCGTGATAAGGTATAGTCTTTCTTTAGTAGCCGTTTGAAAACTAAGGGGAAACAATAGAGAATAATAGGCAGAATACCGGAGTTAACAAATTGTAGGAGTAAGGCAATACAATAATACAATAATAATAATAATAATACAATAATACAAGTGTTTTAATAGTCATAGAATAAGTTTTTTGTTAGAATGTTGTATTTGAATTGAAATAGAATTTTAATATTATTTATTATCCTCTTCTGATTTGACCTGGGGTAATAATATCTTCCACAATTCTGGTATTTACATTGAGTCATTTCTGTTGCATGTGTTGGGTGTAGACTCGATAAATAAGGATTCCGTAATCAACCTCTATCTCCACCTAGGTATATTACATTTTAGATTTTTAACCCTCTCCCACCCTATTGTGTGGTTATGTGTTAATGCATGCATTGGAATTGTTGAGCTTTTTTCTAAATTACTTATCTTCTCAGGGTCAACCATTCTTACCTTAGAAAATTCTGATGTTCTGATAATCCGACTACCCCTGACCCACTAGGGTGACCTATGTAGTTGGCCTCACAGTCATTGCAGAGTATTTTGTAAATTATATTATTTTGTTTAATTGGATCCACAGGTCCCTCTTACCTACAGAGCTTGTCTCCGAATGAGTTTGTAGGTCTGAATACCACCCTGATTTCTGCTTTATTAGGAATACTACGTAGGGCCTCAGATGTCCCTTCCTTATATGGTACAACAGTGGATGAATTATATTGCTTCTTGTTTGTGTTGTCATTAATAAGTTCACCATTATTTTCATTTTTCCTTTGGTCTTTACTGATCTTCCAAATGAATTTTATAGCATAGTTATTCTGTTTTACTTCGTCATTTAGTACTTTTTATGTGCTACTCAGTGCTATGGCTCGATTTGTTAGACAATTAACTAAACCTGCCTTAACAGTCAAAAGATGAGATGAATTAAAGTCTGAGTATCTATTAGAATGAGTTGGTTTTCCATAAACACTAGTGTGTAGTTTGCCTTATTTTCGTCTTATCTAACAATCGAACACAGCTTATTCTCCTAGTTCATTTTCTGATTCAAATGTAAATTTTATTCCCTCTACTTGTGATTTTATATTTGTCAAGAAGCTAGAGAAATGTTCTGCTTTTAACACCGTGAAAGTGTCATCCACATATCTCCACCGTATTTTGGAGTAGGATTAAACGTATTAAGAGCACTATTGGAGATAGCATCCATGAAGAGTTTTCTCGTGGAGGAAAGCAAATACTAGATCCTCTTAGATTTCCGACAGTTCTATGTTCAATATCACTTCGTACATATAAGAACCATAGTAAAATCGATCAGATCAAAAATGAAATGAAGCTGACCTGCTTCTCTTTAAACTGAGATACTGAATGAATCCTTGGGAAATAAAGAAGCCAATGCGAATATTGTGGTAAGAAGTGGATTCATTTTACTTTGCGTACATCACACCGTGCAGATACGCATCAAACCCAAAACTGTCCCCGACTCCCATATTCATGATTTCAAAGTCCAATTTAGTGCAATTCGAAAGTAGGAGGAACGACTCAGTCAACAGATTATACAATGGAAAGTAGAAGACTCCTCTCAAAATGATAATCACTCGAAACTTGATTGGATAAAGCCTAAGGATACATGATGCAGAGGCGCTTAGTTACTGCTATTATTATCACTACTATTCTTCCTTTTACATCCCGAGGGAAACATAATGCCCCGCTGGCAGATATTCCTTCAACCTGGTTCTGCATAATTTTCCTTCAACAGGCTGTCCGACTGACCACAATCACCTAGACTCTAAGTCGTCATATCCTCTACTCTGTGTTACACTCACACAACACAACCTGGAGCTTTTCGGTCAGTTTCCGTTTAGGAGTCAGTCTGGCAAGCAACACCCATTGAAGATTGTTTGTCCAACCCAACTCAATTTCCTTGTGGATGCTCGATTTCAAGTTTTCTGTCAAACAGAGTTTCCCATCGTTCGCCATTCTTTTTCAGCTCTGTAACTATCCGATCTTCAAAAAAAGCGGGTGAATGTGTTGATGGGATTCTGACTACAACTAGTCGTTGTAAAAACGTTTGGTGACTCGAAATTAAATGACTGATTCATCGATTACGACTAAAATTGTAACGAAACAAATCTCAAAGACAGTGTTGTGAATATTCAAAGAGAATGTTCACTTGAAGTTCATACCATACATGATCACATCATGAATACAGCTAATAAAAATGATGGAGAGTACGCACGATAATGGATTCCAATATCGAATTTCAAATCGATTTCTAGGGTCTCGCATTTCCTCGTAAAGTCTGATTATAAAGAAAAAGATACCGACAAATATCCATCAAAGTGGCGATACATTTGATTCTCTGCCTACACATAATCATAATTTCCACAGAATCAAAATACGGATTACAAGATGCTGAATCAAACACATTGACAGGGCCTGAAATTGGCTTTCACGCAGATTGCATGATAATATTTAGGAGAATGTAACTTGAAGGAAAATTAGTTAGAGAATATCTGGAAAATAGCAGTCATTGCATTCGATATAATTGGTAGTTGTCAAAACTTAAAAAACGCTCGTCTTCAAACATTCATAGTCCTTAGACAATCATCAGCAGGTGCTTTTACTCTAGAAAGATTAAAATGCATGGAACTCAGACATGCAGCGAAACAAACAGCTAAAGGAAAGAAGATTGTACTGGAAATGCACTCAAAAGAGACCACTAAATAGCACCACCTACAAAAGACATGAATGGAACCTTAACTTGAGGACGAAAAGCTAGGAAATTCAAGATGATGTAGAAATTGTCATTGTGGAGAAAGATATTTTCAATATCTGCAGAAATTTATCCACGTAGTAACTGTCAAATACTCGCTAACAGATGCATTCCGGAGGGAGCTGTGATAAGTGATCGGTCCTACTTCAGTCTCCTGAACTATATGCTTACTGCAGACATTCTGGAAGAAATATCGTGGCGATATATTGAAGAATGAGTGGCGTCTCTTCAATAATTGCATTTATGCGACGTCGTAATTAGAAGGATGTCTTACAACCACAACGTCAATATTTGGGATCCCTCTCCAGCAGTACTGAAGTGTTACTCATCACACAAAATCATCCCACCGTAAAAACGTGACAGAATCTACATGATTCCTAGGGGTAAAACTGCATGAAACGTGAAAAACTGTGGAGTGAAATGCATAAACACATACACTATTTAGAATGTGATCAATCATAAATGCAGTGTACGAATAGTTTGCTGGTTTGATAGTTAACTTGAGTATCTTGTGGCCCTAATGACACAACATCAAGATATCTCCAACAGGCGTAGTTAACAGTAACGATGACTTTTCTAATCGTAAAAGAAACTCAAACCCATCTACTTCACATCGCGGTGCAACAAAACTATCAGAGAAAACGAAAGCAAACCGTCAGCTGCCATAAACCACTACCTAATAAACACAACGAAATCCCTCCTACAAAAGTAGGTCAAAAGTTCTATCTTACAACAAAGTGCATGGATTGTCTGACAGACGACACTACTTCCGTCGGTGTTATCTATATAAAAATATTTATATTGATTTGTTATATTCTTCTATGTTTTCTAATTAGCAAATCTGTGCAAATTCTTTAAGGTATTTTCTAATTCTATAAAGTTGTGGATTCTCACCTGCTAGTCAATTGTATCTTGAAATTTGTTAATGTAAGAACATAATACTTTGTTGCGGAATGGACATAGGTGAAACCGAAATTCAACTCTCAGGCTAGCCACAGAAACAGGTAGAATGTTTCCGTGAAGGCAGGATAAAAAACATTCTCCATACGAGCATCACACACCAATACATATCTCGAACAGTCCATTTTCGCAATATCCCTGATGAACAAAAGCAACATCATATTCTTAGACAACGCATAAATGATTCATTGCACAAACACAGAGACAAGCATTCAAATCAGAGATCAAACAGAGATGAAGAAAAGTTTTAAGCTTCAAGAAGGCAAACAACATAAAAATATAAAAACAACGGCACATAGTCCATTGGATAAAAAGGGATCATAATCCACAAGCCATTCGAGACATCCTGATAAGTCGTTGATATTGTATTCGATATCCCAAGAGTGTTCTCATGAATGATTATTCCTTTACATGTTATTCACTTCGTGTATACCATAAACATATGCAAATACATTTAAACACGCACAAGGTGGGGATAAACATCTTGATTTGGATTGTCATTCATACACCAAACACCCCCTAATTGTCTGTAGTTATTTTGCAATAGAATAAGAGATTAAACAAACTTCCTATACACAGAGACCATCGGGGAGTGTTCACGAATCTTCTGATCCTCCGCCACTTACAAAAAATTGTCAATCCAACGTTCTGCTATACCTTTCGATCACAACTTGTAGATAATCGTGGAACAAGGCTGTGATGTGGCTGAGTGCGTTCGACTCAACAAATGCTCGTGAATTCAGCCAGTGATAAGTTTAGATTGATCTCTCACTAGCTATGCAAGATGGCGCTCAGAGTTTCATTTGGAAAGTTTGCGTTTTGTCTCGCACTGACGACTCCTCAGTACAACTCCGAAATCCGAGTTCGGGGAAATTTCACTGAGTCTGAAATTCCGATATGAGTTTCATGTATGCCTTGATCATTCACATTTATTTTGAAACAACTGAGCCAATGGTGCCAAACGTGCAAGTTCTTCGCGTACATGTTTTCAATTGTAAAGTGGACACTATTCTGACGTGTGTTCACACCAGCTGCCAGCGAACTCGATTACATAAGCCCTGTCGCATACGTCAATGATGATGTGACCATCTGTGTATACGATCCAGGAGTAACGAAAAGGATTTCAAACAATATTTTGCAGAATTCAATCAACAGCTGCCCTCACTTATTGGTTCTATCCTGATGATCAAATGGCTGGCCAGAAGTAATTACTAAGGACAAACTATGGGAAGAAAGCAAAGGGCGAGCGTTGATCGCCCAACAAAAATGTAAAAGGAAATGAGACTGATAGAGCTTTCATTGAGGATGAAGACGAATGACATCGCGCTCATTGCAGGCTGTCGTTCAAGTGAAATCGAAATGAGAAGCAACGAGAGGGTCGCCTCAGTGTGAGACGAGGAATATCGTGTGGGCAGCAGAAGAGAGATGGTTGGCAATCGTGGTCCAAACTGAGGAGGACGGAGGAAGATAGGAGAATGTGTAGATGTCACATTCGACACTTTACTACTTTTATAGTATGAATTCATGTGTGTTCATGCAGATGTGAACTGAGGTGTTCAGCCTATGGTGTGATTCGAGAACCTCTCCTATCTAAGTTTGAAGTAGTGATATCGTTGTACCACCTGCCACATTTGATTCAAGGACATTCCGCGGAGACATTTCATCCTTCTCTAATTGATTTGTGTTATTTCAGCTTCACCAAACTTTATGATGTTGAAAGATAGCCAT
Organism: Trichobilharzia regenti; assembly: GCA_944472135.2. NCBI lineage: Eukaryota > Metazoa > Platyhelminthes > Trematoda > Strigeidida > Schistosomatidae > Trichobilharzia > Trichobilharzia regenti. The sequence goes on along the minus strand of CALYDD020000398.1, from coordinate 201,588 downwards.
ATATCACAATTCGTTTCATGACATGGATGTCACTCTTTTACGATCCCCACTCATCACTTAAAACAGTCCGTTTGCATGCAGACGGCAGAGATCCACCTCAATATGCGTATGTTTTTGTTGAATAAATGTTTATATGTCAAGAGAAACACAGTCTCATAATATGTTTACTTTTCTGGACGATCAGGTCATTAGTTATCGCTTATGTTCATTGATTGTACTTAAACTAATGGATCGGAGGATGAAATCTTACTTTATTAAGAGTGATTTAGTCACTTCACTGAACTCAACTCACCTCCACTGAAACAAAAAGCGAGACTGAGCTAAGAGAAATGACTCATTGTGGATGTTTGTATGGCGGTGTATTTATGGGTGGATATTTCCACCTGGATCACAGTGAATGTTCAGTAGCTTGAGGCGTTGTATGATTGCTGCAGTGACTTTAGAAGGTGACATGCAATCTTATTGATCGACATGACAAGGGGATTAGATAGTTCTAAATACTGAATCGAACTGTTGAGCAGCTAAGGAAATCCACCTATTCATCAGTTGTACACTACGTTCTTAATACCAAGAAGAATATTCTTGAGATCGTGGGATCAAAACTTCATCAGGAAGGATCACACACGAAGCCAATCTCACAGACAGTGAAAACTCAAAATGACGCTGATTCATGCGAACAAAAACACACCGTGATGAAACACATCATCCATGTACCGCAGAAGCACAAATAGAAGCACTAGCGCAACACAGACATTAAACAGGAACAAGGCCGAATAATTAGGACCAAGTCAACATACGATATGCAAATGTCAGAACAATTATCGAAGTCCAGGAGGAAAAGGATTATAATTTCAAAGTTAGTTGAAACATTCAAATCAGTATCAGTAGTGGAATAGGATACGTGTTACATACGCCTATGGCCACATCACGAAACTGGCTGTTATTACTCCAGAGTCACTGATGTCAAATGCCTCACGTGATGTGCCACAACTTGTTTTGACATCACTCCCCCATATTTCTGATTTTGAAAAATATCTTGAGTCTTGCATTATCAAACTGTACCGTATTTGGTGGCTATGTGGTCATATAGAACAAATGTATTTTGGTTGGATGATATCTGATTGAGTTAGCAATTAGGCGTATTTCGCGTACTCATTGCGGTCCTTGTTCTCGCTAAAATTTTCATACATGCCTATTAGAGAAACCAATCCTTTGTGACGGTAGAACTGGAGACAGCTTTACAGCACGTTCTTATAATGAGACTGTCTCAATAAAGCGTAATTTCATTCATCATATTGATCTAAATAAACATGAGTTAATTATTCAATGGATAGAACTGTCTCATCTGGCCTATTGACCTATCCACTCTTCAACTGCTTTCAATGCTGAGACATTCTGAAATGAAAGACGAGTTTTGTGGGATGGCAGGATTTGAACAGTAACCAGTGCAAGCTTTCGATTGCGTCAGTGTGTCCAACAACAAATAAGGTGTTCTACCTGTGATGTTCACGTGTGAATTTAGTTTTCTGAGTAAAAACACCGTTCAAAATCTTCAGCAAAAGTCCTAGACATCTAGTTTAACAATTATGACATAACACCAGACTAAACGAGACCATTAACATGGTTTCTATGATCGGATTGATAGAACTAACTGTAAGCACCATAGAGCTCAGTCAATACCACACGGAGCACTACACTCATGACACGAGTTAACCACTTCATGTGAAAGCTCCATTACAATACATGCACAGACAAATTTATACATGTGAAAGTAATTAGATCTGGTGTGAATATACACAAATTAATATTCTATGAAGGATTGTTTAGAAATATTTTAGTTTCAATTATTTTTTTCTCATCGACTAAAGAAACCACTTTATCCTACTTCAATTCGGATTTTGGAAAGGACAGAAGCGATGAGAAAATCGGAAAAATCCACAAACTCACAGATTCCACTGGCTTCATACAAAACGTTTCATAGAATATGAACAGACTTTCATAATTAGACAACAAAGAATATTCTGTACAAGTCATTTATACGCGCATATATGTCTACGGAGAAAAATATAGAATGGACTGCCTTCGTCTGTGAGACAGCGTGTATATTGTGTTGAAAGACTGATAATTTGACTTGTATATTATACTAAGAATGATTTGTACTGAAGCAGACGTTATCAAAAAAGTAGCTCTCCATCTGAAGGTCTTGGAACCAGGCACCACTGGATTCCTGCTTGTGAACAATTCCAAAATCTGCAGAGAACACAGCTGTGCAGCTATCTCACTTCAAGCTGCTCTACAAATGCTTCTTTAACTCGAAGTATCGATGTTTTGTATGCTTAAGGATGAAGTGTAGATTTCCTGAAATCAATCAATATTCTTAGTTGGATCATCGTATACACAGATAGGTTCATCATCTTTGACGTATGCACAATAAAGCTTATGGATTCTAGTTCGTTGAAAGCTGCTGTAAATTCATTTTATTCTGCCGTAAACAACAAGTCTGACGGATGAATACAAGACACTCATTCTTAACTACACAATGAAATACCCTCACACATTGTATTCACATACATCACACTCTCACCCATTTGTGCAACTTAAATGCACTCAGGTAGTAGTCTATCCTATTTTATACACAAGGCGAAGAAAAGTGAAAATAAGTTGCAAACAAACATCTATGGGATGGACTGCATTGACTTCACCTAGATATTATTCCTACAATATCTCCATGATTGCATGAAGATTGGTCGTAGAATAGAATATCACTTCTATACCAGAACAAAGTGATGGTGATCTCAGTAACTGTTCAATGTAAATAATGATAAAATGTCAAATTATCTAATACGTTGTTGCAGAAAAACATCCAGTTGAATACTTATTCATCATCTGTAGCCTTCTTCGATCTCAGCGTTGACTAATGCTTACTTGAATGAAACTAATCCCTCATCAGCTAAACTTCCACTTCTCATCTGAATGTCATTTATACCCTGTATAAGTGAATATAAAACACTGAATGATACCAGTTCAAGCATGTGAATCGGCCAATGAATAGATGCAATCATTGAAATGAATTTTTTTCTTACTTTTTCAAGACACTGAATTGGTTGAACAAAAGAAATCTGCAGTACTCAGCTGAGATGACTCAATCACTCAGTAGTCTGTCTACAATACATCACAATTATGCTTTACCATCTATTGAATAGGCATTGCGATGTCAAATCATGTATGAAGATAGCGATTTATGTAGAAGTAAAGCGATGTTCCATCTTTCTACTGAATGTTTGCAGAGGCTTCGTCTCTGCCTTGTCAGTTACTCAATGACTCTCACATAATAAAGCTCTGATGTGTGTCTTGGACCTTATAAATAATAATGATAGTCACTTTATTTCAAGTACAATAATTATCCCGAATGGAATATTCGGCGTTTTCATACTAATTTCGACAGTTTACCTCCTTTTACGAATATGTTCATACATGAAATGTAAAATTCTACCAATAATGATAATACTAATAATGAAACAACTACAAACAGAGTGTTGGTTGTATTATGAAGACGTTTGAGTAAGTCGTATCAGAGATAATACATGTAATAATAATAATATTAATGATAATAATCTTCGCTCATACTTTGCAGTTCACTGACTGATTCAGAAGGTTTATAAATTCTTCACCGATAGCTGACTCTCTCTTCAGACAAAACCTGTGCTTAGTATGATGAGAAGGCAGAATTTGTGTAGTCAGCAGCTGTACGAGCATAAATTCCCAAGAAGTTCTTTCTGGTTTCACGAGAAGAGATGCAAGGCAAAATGTGAGATCAAGTATGGGAGATGTTCAGTATCGAAGAAGAAATGTAGGCCACCGTAGATACTTTCAAAACAGAGGCGTAATTTTGTGCCCTTCGTAGAGGAAGACTTTGTCCATGTTCGCATTGTCATTGAAATTCTGAGATTTAACTGTATTCACTAGGCTCAATAGCTGTGAAAATTTAACTGTACTAATGAAAATTACAATGAATTCACCAGAATTACTTCGCAGATGATAAGGATGAGATAACTGTGTGCGTACTTGTTGAGTGGTGAATTCATCAAATCTCCATAATCCTTGTGAATGAATAAACATGAGCTTCGGATTGATTATGTATTCTGTCCTTTGCAAGTTATACATTGGACTGGTGTATATTCCTTCAAACGTTTTGTTTGTGGGACCCTGGGAATTTGTAAATTTCTTCGGTTATTCACATTCTAGAAAAAAGCGCACACATTGCAGTGAACGCATCTCTGTAAATTATCTGGAATGGCTAGCGGGAGGAAAACGTAAGTGTGCAACTAGCTCAACTCTCGAACACTTAGTTAACTCAAGCCACTCACCTCCACGAGAGTCGCCATTTAGGCTTATCTGTAGCATTAGACCGAGTGAAACACAAACTTCTGTGCTTCAACATTTTTGTTTGGTTTGAACACCGTTGAGTTCTCAGTATAACCCTGAATTCTGAAAAGGTAAAAAAGTGTTCTAGTCCATTATTCTACCAAAAACAAATCTTGTCATCTAAGAGGTGTTTGGAATTGAAACAATCATTCAAACCGATAAGGTAATCCCCACTGTTCCTATGCTTTAAAGTGTATACATATGCAAGCGAATGCGTATTCATGAAATAATTTAGATGTTACAGAATTACTGTTTGCGAAATCCCTCCTGAATGGTATAATCACACTCTTCATTAATTACGTGGACAATTCGAGTACCCTATAAATATTTAAAAATGTTCTTAGTCATATTCAACAATAAAATCAGAAACAAAGAATAGCAGAGAAATATCCTTTCAAAATCTGGACAATTTTCTCCAATTAGCAACAGTGAATTGAGCTGTACGCTAAATACAGAGCGTCTAGAATAAATATTACGGCGATACATTCTAAGAATGACTGGCTTTTGCAATGAATGCATTTGTGCGACGTCGTACGTAGACGCTTGTCTCACAACCACAACTTCGATTGTTCTGAACCCTCTTCAGTGCTACTGAAGTGTCATTCATCACACACAATCATTCATCGTTAAAACCTGACAGAATCTAAATGTTTCCGGGTGAATGAATCTCAGTAGTTTAATAGTTAACTGAAGTGTCTTGTGGCCTTAATGACACAACACTAAGATACCTCCAACATGAGGAGAAGTCACTCGTAGTTGACAGTCACAATATCTTTTCTAATCGAAAAAAGTAACGCTAACCCATCTACTTCATATCGCGGTGTAACAAAACTATCAAAGAAAACGAAAGCAAGCAGCCAGCCACCATAAACCACTACCTAATAAGCACAACGAAATTCCTCCTACAAAAGTAGGTCAAAAGTTTGGTTTTACAAAAAAGTGCATGGATTGTCTGACAGACGACACTACTTCCGTCGGTGTTATCTATATAAAAATATTTATATTCAATTATTATATTATTCTTCGTTTTCTAATTAGCAATTCTCTGTATATTCTTTTTGGTGCTTTCTGAAAAATATTCTTGTAATCTATCAATGTGTGCTGGTCAATTGTTTTCCTAATAACTGAAAAATTAAGAAAAAAATATTTTGTAGCTGATTGGACTGGGGTAAAGCAAGTAAGGTAATACAGATCAGCAGCATTTCTTGAGAGAGACCGTGAGAAATTTTGAGTTCGTCTATGGTAAGGATGAAAAGCAACGGAATTGTTGTCTTCAAGCAGAGAACTGACATTTGACTCCTGTTGTTTACCTGTCAGAAATTCCCTCAAACATGCACAATGACAAAACGCTCCAAAGATAACTGAAACATGATTGTTCACTGAAGAATCTATTTGTCGTTCTGCTCAAGCGTAGAAACACTATGAATTCAAAATTGTCTCAAGAGTGCTGTGAGGCAGCTACACTTAAAAAACGTGACCAACTAAGTAAGCAAAGAGCTAGTACTATTGAACGAAATCGGTTAACCGAGATTCAACTGTAGGGCTAGCCTCGGGAAAGACTAATTCCAAATCGTGTGAATTATCTTCATTCATGAAAAATACCCATTCCGACATAGAAGTAGGAACAGACAGTTCAGCAAAGTGTCTCTTCATGTTGAATTCAATCGACAGTATGTGCAATTGTTTTATTATACATGTGTGTGGGCCCGCATTTACTGTGTTCAACGTACCAGAAGAATAAAGTTCCGATTTGAGAAGTGTTCACTTCATCATAGATCCTTCAAAACAGTGATGCATTATCAAATTGTATTAGAGATCACGTGCTTTCGGATTCATTCTGGTATTTGTCCCCATATTGTCTAATTACCCTTCAATTAATTTTTCCGACTGTCTTGTATTTGACAACTTGGATGCGTAGCATTGAAGTATTTCAAACTACGTCTAAGCAGCTTACCAGTAATCCATTGTTTTCGACGGCCGTCTAATTCGAATCAGTCTAAAGTAAAACTTGATACAGATATAATCCTGACGAGTTAAGGCTTGAAAGCATCATTCAAACTTACTAGTCTAAAGCCTGCATTCTTCACACCTCCAATCTAGTTCCAGTGGCAATATTCATCAGTTTTTTTTGAAATATTCTGATGGTATCAGCATTGCTCAAAATGAATTTCCATCCTCCTGGTAAGTTCAAATTCATAGACCATTGGATCATATCTCAGCGCCTGGATGAACTACAAGAACAGCTTGTGTTCAGAAGGTCCTAGCTTTGGGCATCACCGAGTGCGTGCTGTTGAACAATTCCAAAATATTGGAAGAGAACAGCTGTGCAGCACTGCAATCTGCTTTTACAATGCTTCTTCGTTGTAAATCGCGTAACCGATCAGTTATCGGCAAACTCACACTACATGTGAAGTTATTTTGTTTTTCAGGGTAAAAGTTAGATTCGCCGAAATCGACAAATATACTTAGTTGGATCATCGTATACACAGACAGTTTCCTCATCATTGACGTATGCGTGAGGTCTTGATTATTGGAGTTTGCTGGAATCTGGTGCAACTTTGCGTTAATCTGTTGCATATATCAAGTTTTTTGCAGGAACATATGCCACTCATTGTTAACTTCACAGCGAAATACCCTCACACATTGTATTCATCTACATCACACTCACACATTTGCATGGACACACTTCAAGTGCATTGAATACACACTTTCTCAATCCTAGAGCTACTTCAAAATGTAAATGACTCTGCTTTTTACACATTTACTAAATTCAATGGAGGTGAACTGCAGGTAGGGGATTAGGCAGGTCAAAATATTGTGAACGTGAGTAAAAGACAACTGAGCCAAGAAAACTTTCTATTGATTGAAGTCATTTTTGAGGCATAGCAATCCTATTGATACTCACCAGTCGACGTATTTTTGTCGATTTCTGAGGAAAAGGTGTCTGTGAGGAGGGATTATTTGACAAGTTATGTCTTCGACACATTTACTCATAAGTGACTTCTGAGTTAGAATTGAAACTGTATGCTACAGTTAGCGGTACAATGGAAACTATAGTTCGAAATCTGAAGAGGTTATAATTGTTACAGAGTGTGGCGAAAGATTATTGTATACAGAATGATGTCCACTTACACAATTGTGAAGAAAGTAAAAACATGTTCGCAAAGACATTGTAAGTTTGACACCAAAACGAAAAGCTAACGATCAGTGCCGAAATAGAACTCATTGTCGAATCAGAGACTCAGAGAAATTATTTTGGACTCGGATTTCGGAGTTGCACTGAGAAATCATCAGTGCGACGCAAAAAGCACACTTTCCAATCACAACTCTGAACGTTATTTGGCACAGATAAGGAGAGCTCAATGAAAAACCATTACTAGCTGAATTCGCGAGCATTATGTTAACTCAAGTTACTAAGTCTCCTCTGAGCCATGCTCCCAGATTATCTACAAGTTGAGGTCGAAGAGAATAGCAGGACGTCAGATTCATATATTTGTGAGTGGTGGAGGCTGAGAAGACTCGTGAATATGACCCGTACGTCTCTGTTTACAAGAAGATTTTTTAACTTCTTATTCAACTGCGAAAAAATAACAGTCATTTAGGAGGTGTTTGCCGTCAGAATTATATTCCAAATCAAGAGCGTTATCCCCGCCTTATCTATGCTCAAATAAATTTGCATATGTTTATGCACACATGAGGTGAATAAAGATGTAAGGGAATAACCGTTTGATAAATATGTCTTTGGAGATCGAATATAATATCGATGAAATATTAGGATGTTTCAAATAGCTTAGTGAATATCATCCTACTTTCTTTGTTCTGATATTTTTATGTCATTTGCTAACTACATACTTATAACTTGCCTTTGTTTAATCATTCATTTGAATGCTACTCTTGGTGTTTGTGAATTGATTAGGTGTTGTCTATCCATGGGATTTGGCTTGAGTGCCTGAGGGTTACATACAACATAAAAACAAAGATTCACAATCAGGTAACAAAATATTCTGTACAAACTATTAAAATGTGTTACTTTGAAGAAATATATCGGGAAATTTAAAAGTTGAAATTCATAGACATTTGGATTATATCTCAGTGCCTGGATGAACTACAAGAACAGATTGTGATCAGATCGATGAAGTCTACAGATGATGAATATGTATTCAACTGGATATTTTTCTGCAACAACGTATTAGATAATTTGACATTTTATCCTTATTTACATTGAACAGTTACTGAGATCACTATCACTTTGTTCTGGTATAGAAGTGATATTCTATTCTACGACCAATCTTCATGCAATCATGGAGATATTGTAGGAATAATATCTAGGTGAAGTCAATGCAGTCCATCCATAGATGTTTGTTTGCAACTTATTTTCACTTTTCTTCGCCTTGTGTATAAAATAGGATAGACTACTACCTGAGTGCATTTAAGTTGCACAAATGGGTGAGAGTGTGATGTATGTGAATACAATGTGTGAGGGTATTTCATTGTGTAGTTAAGAATGAGTGTCTTGTATTCATCCGTCAGACTTGTTGTTTACGGCAGAATAAAATGAATTTACAGCAGCTTTCAACGAACTAGAATCCATATGCTTTATTGTGCATACATCAAAGATGATGAACCTATCTGTGTATACGATGATCCAACTAAGAATATTGATTGATTTCAGGAAATCTACACTTCATCCTTAAGCATACAAAACATCGATACTTCGAGTTAAAGAAGCATTTGTAGAGCAGCTTGAAGTGAGATAGCTGCACAGCTGTGTTCTTTGCAGATTTTGGAATTGTTCACAAGCAGGAATCCAGTGGTGCCTGGTTCCAAGACCTTCAGATGGAGAGCTATTTTTTTGATAACGTCTGCTTCAGTACAAATCATTCTTAGTATAATATACAAGTCAAATTATCAGTCTTTCAACACAATATACACGCTGTCTCACAGACGAAGGCAGTCCATTCTATATTTTTCTCCGTAGACATATATGCGCGTATAAATGACTTGTACAGAATATTCTTTGTTGTCTAATTATGAAAGTCTGTTCATATTCTATGAAACGTTTTGTATGAAGCCAGTGGAATCTGTGAGTTTGTGGATTTTTCCGATTTTCTCATCGCTTCTGTCCTTTCCAAAATCCGAATTGAAGTAGGATAAAGTGGTTTCTTTAGTCGATGAGAAAAAAATAATTGAAACTAAAATATTTCTAAACAATCCTTCATAGAATATTAATTTGTGTATATTCACACCAGATCTAATTACTTTCACATGTATAAATTTGTCTGTGCATTTATTGTAATGGAGCTTTCACATGAAGTGGGTAACTCGTGTCATGAGTGTAGTGCTCCGTGTGGTATTGACTGAGCTCTATGGTGCTTACAGTTAGTTCTATCAATCCGATCATAGAAACCATGTTAATGGTCTCGTTTAGTCTGGTGTTATGTCATAATTGTTAAACTAGATGTCTAGGACTTTTGCTGAAGATTTTGAACGGTGTTTTTACTCAGAAAACTAAATTCACACGTGAACATCACAGGTAGAACACCTTATTTGTTGTTGGACACACTGACGCAATCGAAAGCTTGCACTGGTTACTGTTCAAATCCTGCCATCCCACAAAACTCGTCTTTCATTTCAGAATGTCTCAGCATTGAAAGCAGTTGAAGAGTGGATAGGTCAATAGGCCAGATGAGACAGTTCTATCCATTGAATAATTAACTCATGTTTATTTAGATCAATATGATGAATGAAATTACGCTTTATTGAGACAGTCTCATTATAAGAACGTGCTGTAAAGCTGTCTCCAGTTCTACCGTCACAAAGGATTGGTTTCTCTAATAGGCATGTATGAAAATTTTAGCGAGAACAAGGACCGCAATGAGTACGCGAAATACGCCTAATTGCTAACTCAATCAGATATCATCCAACCAAAATACATTTGTTCTATATGACCACATAGCCACCAAATACGGTACAGTTTGATAATGCAAGACTCAAGATATTTTTCAAAATCAGAAATATGGGGGAGTGATGTCAAAACAAGTTGTGGCACATCACGTGAGGCATTTGACATCAGTGACTCTGGAGTAATAACAGCCAGTTTCGTGATGTGGCCATAGGCGTATGTAACACGTATCCTATTCCACTACTGATACTGATTTGAATGTTTCAACTAACTTTGAAATTATAATCCTTTTCCTCCTGGACTTCGATAATTGTTCTGACATTTGCATATCGTATGTTGACTTGGTCCTAATTATTCGGCCTTGTTCCTGTTTAATGTCTGTGTTGCGCTAGTGCTTCTATTTGTGCTTCTGCGGTACATGGATGATGTGTTTCATCACGGTGTGTTTTTGTTCGCATGAATCAGCGTCATTTTGAGTTTTCACTGTCTGTGAGATTGGCTTCGTGTGTGATCCTTCCTGATGAAGTTTTGATCCCACGATCTCAAGAATATTCTTCTTGGTATTAAGAACGTAGTGTACAACTGATGAATAGGTGGATTTCCTTAGCTGCTCAACAGTTCGATTCAGTATTTAGAACTATCTAATCCCCTTGTCATGTCGATCAATAAGATTGCATGTCACCTTCTAAAGTCACTGCAGCAATCATACAACGCCTCAAGCTACTGAACATTCACTGTGATCCAGGTGGAAATATCCACCCATAAATACACCGCCATACAAACATCCACAATGAGTCATTTCTCTTAGCTCAGTCTCGCTTTTTGTTTCAGTGGAGGTGAGTTGAGTTCAGTGAAGTGACTAAATCACTCTTAATAAAGTAAGATTTCATCCTCCGATCCATTAGTTTAAGTACAATCAATGAACATAAGCGATAACTAATGACCTGATCGTCCAGAAAAGTAAACATATTATGAGACTGTGTTTCTCTTGACATATAAACATTTATTCAACAAAAACATACGCATATTGAGGTGGATCTCTGCCGTCTGCATGCAAACGGACTGTTTTAAGTGATGAGTGGGGATCGTAAAAGAGTGACATCCATGTCATGAAACGAATTGTGATATATGGCTATCTTTCAACATCATAAAGTTTGGTGAAGCTGAAATAACACAAATCAATTAGAGAAGGATGAAATGTCTCCGCGGAATGTCCTTGAATCAAATGTGGCAGGTGGTACAACGATATCACTACTTCAAACTTAGATAGGAGAGGTTCTCGAATCACACCATAGGCTGAACACCTCAGTTCACATCTGCATGAACACACATGAATTCATACTATAAAAGTAGTAAAGTGTCGAATGTGACATCTACACATTCTCCTATCTTCCTCCGTCCTCCTCAGTTTGGACCACGATTGCCAACCATCTCTCTTCTGCTGCCCACACGATATTCCTCGTCTCACACTGAGGCGACCCTCTCGTTGCTTCTCATTTCGATTTCACTTGAACGACAGCCTGCAATGAGCGCGATGTCATTCGTCTTCATCCTCAATGAAAGCTCTATCAGTCTCATTTCCTTTTACATTTTTGTTGGGCGATCAACGCTCGCCCTTTGCTTTCTTCCCATAGTTTGTCCTTAGTAATTACTTCTGGCCAGCCATTTGATCATCAGGATAGAACCAATAAGTGAGGGCAGCTGTTGATTGAATTCTGCAAAATATTGTTTGAAATCCTTTTCGTTACTCCTGGATCGTATACACAGATGGTCACATCATCATTGACGTATGCGACAGGGCTTATGTAATCGAGTTCGCTGGCAGCTGGTGTGAACACACGTCAGAATAGTGTCCACTTTACAATTGAAAACATGTACGCGAAGAACTTGCACGTTTGGCACCATTGGCTCAGTTGTTTCAAAATAAATGTGAATGATCAAGGCATACATGAAACTCATATCGGAATTTCAGACTCAGTGAAATTTCCCCGAACTCGGATTTCGGAGTTGTACTGAGGAGTCGTCAGTGCGAGACAAAACGCAAACTTTCCAAATGAAACTCTGAGCGCCATCTTGCATAGCTAGTGAGAGATCAATCTAAACTTATCACTGGCTGAATTCACGAGCATTTGTTGAGTCGAACGCACTCAGCCACATCACAGCCTTGTTCCACGATTATCTACAAGTTGTGATCGAAAGGTATAGCAGAACGTTGGATTGACAATTTTTTGTAAGTGGCGGAGGATCAGAAGATTCGTGAACACTCCCCGATGGTCTCTGTGTATAGGAAGTTTGTTTAATCTCTTATTCTATTGCAAAATAACTACAGACAATTAGGGGGTGTTTGGTGTATGAATGACAATCCAAATCAAGATGTTTATCCCCACCTTGTGCGTGTTTAAATGTATTTGCATATGTTTATGGTATACACGAAGTGAATAACATGTAAAGGAATAATCATTCATGAGAACACTATTGGGATATCGAATACAATATCAACGACTTATCAGGATGTCTCGAATGGCTTGTGGATTATGATCCCTTTTTATCCAATGGACTATGTGCCGTTGTTTTTATATTTTTATGTTGTTTGCCTTCTTGAAGCTTAAAACTTTTCTTCATCTCTGTTTGATCTCTGATTTGAATGCTTGTCTCTGTGTTTGTGCAATGAATCATTTATGCGTTGTTGTAAGATAGAACTTTTGACCTACTTTTGTAGGAGGGATTTCGTTGTGTTTATTAGGTAGTGGTTTATGGCAGCTGGCGGTTTGCTTTCGTTTTCTCTGATAGTTTTGTTGCACCGCGATGTGAAGTAGATGGGTTTGAGTTTCTTTTACGATTAGAAAAGTCATCGTTACTGTTAACTACGCCTGTTGGAGATATCTTGATGTTGTGTCATTAGGGCCACAAGATACTCAAGTTAACTATCAAACCAGCAAACTATTCGTACACTGCATTTATGATTGATCACATTCTAAATAGTGTATGTGTTTATGCATTTCACTCCACAGTTTTTCACGTTTCATGCAGTTTTACCCCTAGGAATCATGTAGATTCTGTCACGTTTTTACGGTGATATGATTTTGTGTGATGAGTAACACTTCAGTACTGCTGGAGAGGGATCCCAAATATAATATATAATATAATATATATATATATATATAATATACTACTTCCATCGGTGTTATCTATATAAAAATATTTATATTCAATTATTATATTATTCTTCGTTTTCTAATTAGCAATTCTCTGTATATTCTTTTTGGTGCTTTCTGAAAAATATTCTTGTAATCTATCAATGTGTGCTGGTCAATTGTTTTCCTATAACTGAAAAATTAAGAAAAAAATATTTTGTAGCTGATTGGACTGGGGTAAAGCAAGTAAGGTAATACAGATCAGCAGCATTTCTTGAGAGAGACCGTGAGAAATTTTGAGTTCGTCTATGGTAAGGATGAAAAGCAACGGAATTGTTGTCTTCAAGCAGAGAACTGACATTTGACTCCTGCTGTTTACCTGTCAGAAATTCCCCTCAAACATGCACAATGACAAAACGCTCCGAAGATAACTGAAACATGATTGTTCACTGAAGAATCTATTTGTCGTTCTGCTCAAGCGTAGAAACACTATGAATTCAAAATTGTCTCAAGAGTGCTGTGAGGCAGCTACACTTAAAAAACGTGACCAACTAAGTAAGCAAAGAGCTAGTACTATTGAACGAAATCGGTTAACCGAGATTCAACTGTAGGGCTAGCCTCGGGAAAGACTAATTCCAAATCGTGTGAATTATCTTCATTCATGAAAAATACCCATTCCGACATAGAAGTAGGAACAGACAGTTCAGCAAAGTGTCTCTTCATGTTGAATTCAATCGACAGTATGTGCACTTGTTTTATTATACATGTGTGTGGGCCCGCATTTACTGTGTTCAACGTACCAGAAGAATAAAGTTCCGATTTGAGAAGTGTTCACTTCATCATAGATCCTTCAAAACAGTGATGCATTATCAAATTGTATTAGAGATCACGTGCTTTCGGATTCATTCTGGTATTTGTCCCCATATTGTCCAATTACCCTTCAATTAATTTTTCCGACTGTCTTGTATTTGACAACTTGGATGCGTAGCATTGAAGTATTTCAAACTACGTCTAAGCAGCTTACCAGTAATCCATTGTTTTCGACGGCCGTCTAATTCGAATCAGTCTAAAGTAAAACTTGATACAGATATAATCCTGACGAGTTAAGGCTTGAAAGCATCATTCAAACTTACTAGTCTAAAGCTTGCATTCTTCACACCTCCAATCCAGTCACAGTGGGATTGTTCATCAGTGTTTTGAAATATTCTGATGATATCATCATTCCTCGAAACGAATTTTATTCTTGTGCTAAATGGAGCAGACTGAAAATACACACATACAAGATTATGTTGCACACGATTGCGATTGATAAAAGGCGAGTATGAGTGAGTTCACCGAAATGACACTCCTCTTTGAACTGTTCGTTCTAATTTCGATTATATTTAATTTTGTCCAGTGTGTATTGTGCACAGTGAGCGATTCTCAGTGTCACTAATACAACACACTTATCAGAAATACAAATACGAATACACCTCGTCGAAATAAAATCGTTGGGGAGAAACGCTGAACAAAACTGTTTTCTCCCTTAAAGTCTAAATTACCGAAACAGTTTGACATTTCTAATTACCTATTCGAAAATTCACGCAAACTTGATTACCTTTAGTCTTCTACCAGTTGCACAAATTAAATACACTTGATTTACAAATACAAAAGGCGAAGAGAAGTGAAAATTAAATGCAAGTAAACATCTCCGCGAAATATTGTATTGGCTTCACACAGATATTATTCCTACAATATCTCCATGATTACATGAAGATTAGTCGTAGAACAGAATATCACTTCTATACTTAACATAGTAATAGTGATCTCAGTAACTGTTCAATATAAATAATAGTAGGGAGTCAAATTATCTTGAACAGGTTGCAGAAATACGTCCAGTTGAAAACATATTCATCATCTGTAGACTTCATAGATCTCAGCGTTGACTAATGCCCACTCGAATGAAAATTATTCCTTATCAGTTAAACTGCCACTTCCCATCTTAATTTCATTTATAACCCAAATAAGTAAAAATCAAACACTGAATGATGCCATTTTGAGGTATGTGAATCGGCCGCTGAATAGATGCAATCATTGACATGAATTTTTCATACTTATTCAAGACACTGAATTGGTTGCACAAACGAAAACAACAGTACTCAGCTGAGATGACTCAATCACTCAGTAGTCTGTCTACAATAAATGACAATTATGATTTGCCTTCTGTTGAATAGGCAATGCAATGTCAACTCATGTATGAAGATACTGATTTATGTAAATTTAAGGCGATGTTCTGTCTTTCTACTGAGTGCTTGTGGATGCTCCGTCTCTGCCTTGTCAGATACTCAACTGCTCTCATAAAGTAAAACCTTGATTTGTGTCTTAGACGAAATCAATATTCATAATATAATAATAATAATAGTCACTTTGATCCAAACTATAATAACTATACAGAATGGAATATTTGGCGTTTCCATATATACTGTGACAGTTTAACTCCTTTAACAAATATGTACATAAGCAAAATTTAGGACAGGAATAATAATGATAATAATAATAATGAAACGACTGTAAACAGAAACATGATGAAGTTAAGAAAGCTCGTTAAAGATATAAGGCATGTAATTATAATAACAATTTCATACATATGGTTCGCTTGATAAATTTCGATGTAGAAAAAAAGACCAGATTTGCAGTATAAAATGATATCATTCTATTTCACAGGTTCTCATCAGCTGCAAACTACCTGAAAATACAATGGTTATAAATATTTACATTTCGTAATTCATTGTTTGAAGGGTAATAGAAAAAACATTATAAGGTGGACGCATCATCAATTTATAAACTCTCAAACTATGAAGAAGAAATAAAGAGGGATGAGAGAAGACAGAACAAATCTAGTAAACAGTGTCAACATGGCAACTCAAGAAGGTCAAAGTTCATCAGTTTGAAAACTTGAATACTGAGTTGGACTCACTGGTGTGAATAACTAATCAGTGTAATAAAAGTGATATGTTTACCAAGGGAGTGAGAGATTGACCACACTCTCTTTCTGTATACGTAAGTTTGGTCTGTCACGTTTGATTGCTATTGCTTCAGCAAACCGAAGTAGATTCGCCGTACTTTGTATGTTTAATATTTTGAAAGATTTAGAAATCTCGATAGAATGACCGGTATCCACAAGGCGTCTGGTAATTGCACTTTGTAAATATCTGCTTCCTTTTAGGCATAAGTTTCTTGGAATATGCTCTAAAAACCGGATAGAAGGCCTTCTTTCTGTCCTTCCTATGTACTTGCTGCCTCAGGTACACGTAAATTTATAAATGCAGTTGGAGATTGTTTTGTACCGGTCGAGTAGGGTACATCAGCAGGGTACTTATCCAGTTTCGATTGCTAAAGTGGTCTAGTTATAGAATCAGTGTCACTGGATTTACAAGTGCAGTTGAATTATCTAACCCCGTAAGCATCACATTTAACAAGAAAATATACACATCCAGTCTGATTTCTATCGCCTACACAAATCCAGATGCTATAATGAAATAAATATTGTGACAAACACTACTATATATTGCATGAAGTGAAGTGAGATATGAAGTCGTACTGAAGTCGTAAGATTTTAGAAAACCAACTGAACCTTTGTGAAATATGTGTCTAACACTGGAGTGGGTTTAGACATGTGTTCGCCCAGTATTTGCAATAAAATTGAGAAAAGTGATATGTGATTTTGCCATGGTGATTTAATTCAGTAGCACTAAATAATGGAGTGTGGAGGTTAGGCCCAAAGTAACTGAGTGTTATATTTCAGTGATGGTTCAACATAAGAAGTGAATCGAAAGCTGTCCAAGTAATCTGGGTTTTGAAGTTGGTGCGGTGTAAGGCAAACATGTGTGTTGAGTACAGTGTAATCATAAGATGACGATGACAATGAATGATGTGCAGGTCCAATTATTTTGAAGCCAAACACTGCTTATTATTAACGCATGCCTGATCATGAATTAACACAAATCAGAGAACTATTTGTAATAATAATAAATGAAATCCAGAAAGTGAGTTAGAGTTGTTGCGTCCTAGTTTGGAACACTCTGAACGTGTTCGAATGACAGGGTATGAACCAAGGACATGTGAGTTAGATTCAATAGCCCATGAATTCTAACTTCTTTTCATTCCCGATGTTTAATGCATCCATCGACCAGAGAGTTAGGTAATTATTTTCCTGAACTCGAATCCCAATCAATGCATGCTGCTTACCACCATCCATAAAATTACTTCAAGTTAATCCTCACACTTAGTCGAAGAGACTTGTATTTCGGTTCAGTCAATGGGCTGAGTTAAATGGAAAATCAAAATTCACCTCAAAACAAATAAGAAGCAACAAACATCAGTTATGGAGCAGGACAGAAAGTCATAGGGTGGCTGACAAATATTTCACCTGAGTTTGAGACTCTTGTGCACCTGGTTACGGTTAACACACTAAAGATAGTACCGAGGATGTTCATGTGATGAGGTCAACCCACTAACCATGCAGTCACTGGGACAGAAACAACGGCCTCGGATTTTAAAGTTATGCGCATCACTACCTAATCGGAATCGGGTAATTACCAAAATTTTGTCATGCGGTAATGTGACAAGAACGAATAATACTACGATGACAATGGTTCGATAAAAGAAGGCGATACATAACTCACTGGAAAGCACTCACTTTTGACAACCAGAAACATTGCGAATAAATATATAAATAAAGCAGACTAATATGTATTAGGTAAACAAATCCAAAGAATCTAAGAAAGTTAAGTCAGTGAATAGCATATCAAATTGACTTCATATGGTCAGACTCTTCCACTTCTTAATCACATTCGCTTTAGCTCAGTCTCCTCAATAGACGGTCATTCAAACCGGTTTTAGCCTTCTCTGGTTTAACATAGCTATTTTAAGATTACGCGAAATTTCGGAGTCTCTCAGACTCGGTCAGTTATAAGAATAACAGGATTCGAATTTCAGTGATTATATTTACTGAAATATGGATACAAAATAAGTCATAAAAGCGATCACAGGATAATCACAACAAAAATAACACTTGGTGAATCTACCTGAGACAGCCTGGGAATGATAGTCTGAGAAAAGTGTTTAGATTAGTGATTTCAGATATCAGTATAGAAAAATCTTCATTTAGACATTTAGAAACCAGAAAGATTGAGCGAAGAAATATTTACCTTCAATTAGATCCTCATCTTTAGCTCTACTCTAATGTATAAATAGGCTTTTTATTACAATACACATTAGTTTACCATCAAGTGACACTGATGTGTTTGTTAACAATAATTGGTCAGTGTCAAAATGTCAATTGGTTGACAATGAACGAAGAAAATCAATACACATTGAAAAGGTAGAAATGGTTAGAATAAATTACTTTTACAAGGGTAACACGTAATTAAAGATGAAGTAATCAGAAAAATTAAATAACTTCGACAACTATAATTTTAAAGGTTTTGGGAAGGGGGTGAAGTAGATCGGTTTATACATTCATATAACGATTGACAAGCAAAAAACTCCTGGATGTACAAATTTCTTCCAAACACACAAGTTCGGCTGCTTCAGGTGGATTCCTATTGCTACAGCTGTCCGTAGAATACGGTTTCGTAGAGCAAAATTAAGATTAGTAGGAATGCGATAGATACTTTTAAATGCTGTATTAACATCAACTTTATGCCCACACAGTGTGTGATTTATCGAAATAAAATCTTATCCATAATGCAGTTATACTCTACCACAGTGCCCAAGTTTTATACATATATCAGTAATACTTATGCTCACTATCTACAAGGTGTGGTAAAATTGAGCTACCAATAAATCCTTTTTGTCCCATGCCTAACCATGTTGGATGATGTTCCGAAATACGAAGATGAACCTGCCTTATTGTACGCCCAATATACCTGAATCGGCATTTAGACATTATTTAGATTTCAACTAACTTAACGAATGAAAAAATAAAGTCGGTATAAAGGTGACGTAAAAACAATGATGAAACCACGGTGACCGAATAATTCAGGCGACTCATGAACAAAATTATTCCGTTGGAAGTTTCCAAAAGCATATAAATTCATGGTAAAATAAAACAATGTTGTTGTACATATCATCATACATATCATGTACTCACGAGATGTGCAACATAGATGGCACTGAAATTGAAACCAAGTCGGAAGTTAAATATCTAGGCGTCGCTCTATCTTCTGATATTTCCTGGTCTTCTCATATCTTGACGATTTCCAAGAAAATATTCCGTCTTCCCTTCTACATCAAGAAGTTGAGACTTTCTGGTGTAACCCAACCTTTACTCCTACAATTGGTTAACTTCCATATTCTGCCTACTATTCTCTATTGTTACCCCTTTATCTTTCCTGGGCTATTGAAAGAAGACTTTACCTTATTACGTAGGATGTTAAAGGTTGTCAGCAGGGTAAGCAGTTAGCCACTTAGCCAGCTCGTTAATATTCTGGTGGACAGGCACATGGACTCATGTGAAAAATGGGCAAAAACCATTTTATCTGACTCACAACACCCTCTACATTCAAAACTCTCCCCATGTATCTCTTTAGGAAAAACCAGAAGCCTATGTAGGAAACTATATGCCCGCACTAGCAAGTACAAAAACTCATCCATACCCTACCTAGCCCGTGTTCTGTGCGATAAAGAATGCATCAGGCATGAAACCTTTAACTTATTAAATAGTCAGTAGAACCAATGAATCTCGTCTTTCCAAGTCACATCATTTACAGGTACAACGTTTTCTCTCTACCTTTTTTTTCTCTTTATGTACTTATTTTTGTTATGTGCTGTTTTGTTTCTTTCTTCCTTACAAACTCTACTTAAAACAGTCTTCTTCGTTCTTTCGCACTCTGTATATCTCGATTTTTTTGTTACCGCTTACGCCAGTAAATATACTAGTAGTATCTACTTTTCTAACACCTTCAAACACTCTGTTTAAATTTTGACTTTGCTACCGAAATGCGAATATGTTGTTGTCTGAAATGACTGAGATAAACTTAATCTATGTAGAACTATATTTATTGTGAATGTACTAACTGGATGCAATATTGTAGTAAAATGCTGAGAATTCCATTCTGCATCACAAGTACTGATTTGGAATAAAGCTTATCTTATCTTATCTTAAATGTTGTTGTACATATCATATCCGAAGTATATACTGTGGCTATAAATGCTGCCGAAAACTCTTTCTTACTGCTTAACATATAAGTAGCCAAAGTAACTTGTACACTTTTCTCGAAAAGCAAAGTTTGCTGTCATTGTGTGAAAAATATGTAGCCGAAAATGATAGCTTTCAGAATCAGATCCGGATAAACTAACTGATGTAGGCTAGACAAAATCTGTAGTGACGTTCAATGATTTATGTGCATCAGACAAGCACAACTCAAATATCATTTACTGTTTTTATGAAAGTTTTATGCTTCTGAATGAATGATTCGCCTAAAAAACCCACTGTTCTGTGTATAGAAGAAACAGGTCGAATCACTGTGACTTCCCTGGTCATGGGTTGGGACTTCGAATTCTCCCATTGATATAAATCAAACCAATTAGTTTACTGTGAGCTGACAGCTGGAAATCTTTCTCTACTAACATCATTTGTTTGTTGCTTCTCATTTGTTTTCAAGTGAATTTCGATTTTCCAGTTAGCTCAGCCCATTGACTGAACTGAAATGTAAGTCTCTTCGAAAAATATGAGGAACAACGTGATGTCATCTTTTGAATTTTCGCTAGCTGGTGAATCTCTGATCTGTACACTAATATCTATTTGATTCCCTTTTCCTGTGTTCACTCGAATGTTTCATTGATTGATGATGTTCCTAGATGGATTGCACGTTCCCACCGATCTCTTATGTAGCCAAAGTAATGGATACTTGGTTCAAGTTTTTATTCAGTTCCCTTCCTGGATTTCACTTATAGTCCATATCCCTCGAAGCATTTTCCCTTCTTTCTATGAATACCTGACCGCCGAATTACTATCACTTAATCAACCAGTATAACACAACACCTGGTTTGTTGAACCTCACATGGCACTGATTACTCAAGTGTGACCAGTCCATATATGTGTTACATTGTTCCATGTGGTCAGTAGCATGTCAATAAGCTCGCCGGTTAACATCTTTGACTTATAATTCAGTGTGATATCTATCCACCATCCGAGAAGATTTCACATCACTCAGTGTGGCAAATAAGCCTTTTTGGTAAAGAATCATAAATAGTCTGGGGTATTCTGATCAAAATCGAATATTCGAAGAAGTTTATAATAACCGAAGTTACTGACATCCATTGAAAACATAAATTGGGACGGTACAGGAAAAGTCACCATCTTTCCATCTACAATTCAAACGTATCCTACTTTACCGAAGTCATGGTAGCACATAATTTGTCCACATCTTCTATGCATATTCAAAGCGTTTGTGGGAAGATTGACAAAATAAAAACTTCGTATTCAAAAGAAACTTATTCTGACGTTGTTTCTACCACAGTTAAACTTAGACTACAATTGTTCCTCTCGTCCAACACTTCCTTTCTCACTTCTTCTTCTTCTTCCCTGACCAAAAAGAATTCATTCACACATTTTCATAATTTATATTCTTCATTCTTCTCATAATTATCTATTTGTGTTCCCAGTGGAGCACAAGGCTTCAACAGCACACCTCCACTTTGTTCTGTTTTCTGCTGTCCTCTTTACCTTGGTCCATAATTGTACATTAAATCTCATCTCCTCCTCCTCCTCCTCCTCCTCCTCCTCGTCCCAAGATTTCCCCTATGTTACTCGTGCACCGATTACTCCCTCGTCACGTGTTCTCAGAGTTTCTTGTTGCTTATTCTTTCTGACCATTTGATGTTCAATATGCAGGTAGCGAAGGCAGCTGGTGTTAAATTCTATCGAATGTTGCTGGAAATTCATTTCATCACAAGCTGAGAAATTTTCTTACTCATATAGAAAAACTGACTTACTTCTGATTTGTTTTGAAAATCTCAAAGTTGTATTTTATGTGGCTGAGTGAAGCAGAAAATTTCTACTCGTGCGTCAGATTGATGAAGGCGTATCTCGCCTTTCCGATTTGGGCTGATCTGGATATCCTCATCGGTGTTGTCCAAGTGCCTGTGGTTTTAACGATGCTTCCTAGGCAGATAAGTGGAGGCAGGAAGTAGCCTCCATAAAATCTCTCCCGTTGATGGTACTGGTTGTTGTTGTTGTTTAGTTAGTTATTTTCGCTAACTCCGTCTTCTCTATGTTCGCCAGGGGTCCTGCCTTCGTGCTCGCTTATTCTGTCAGTTTGTCGGTCCGCTCCTGCCTGCAAGTCTTCCAGTTTGTGAGAGAAGAAACATAAATCATCCACTCCTGAAGTCCATGTCTTCTCACTCCCATGAACAGCCTGGTACATAACCCAGTCTACCAAAATAAATATCATCAGTGATAACAGTCAGCCAGCCTTGTCCTACTTCTATATTGACTTCAAAATCCTCTTCTTGGCCACAGTGTCACGTGTGTTTTCTTTAGTTCAACATCTGCCCGGATATCATCTCTGTTCGTTATTTGCATTCTGAATTGAGTATAGTCCATTGGTTGTATATCTTCATTACAGTTGATTCCCAATCAAATCATTCATCTGGCTTTGTAGCTACTCACAGATTTTTAATTACAAGTCATTTTTGCAGACATAACTGGCCTCACTGCAGTGTCTCGTGAGTGAGCTCATTTGAGAGTTTCCCTAAAGTCTCCAATCCCTCGTCATAGAGATAAGAGATTGTGTTTGACTTTTGGAGTTGATCCGTGTTGAGGTGTGTCAAAATGCAGAATCATCTGAAATTGAGGAAAATATTAGATTTTGCGCTGTCATGTCTTGTTCAATTAAACGGCTAATTACCAGTGATGAATGTGTTCAGTGTGACAGGTGTAAGGTGCAGATTGTAAGCAAGCATCGCCGGGGCTTTATATTACTGAATGAGACTTGTGACTACTTTTTGTTGGATATATACTCTGAAATCATCCTATTCTACTGAGAGAATGAACCGTAGAACACAGAATATTGACCAGAAATGCTTTATGTATTATGATTTTACAAAGAGCAGTGTACAGTTCATTAATATAATTACGTTTAGTCACCTACACTCACACACATGAAGACACACAGAGACACGCACAGACACACAAAAAACAAAACTGCATTTGTATATATGGAGTGCGATTCAAATGTGCAGTCTCTTTGTAATCAGTTATTGAAGGTCTTCACTTATTCTCGCCTACAGTGAAAGAAGCAAAAAACAGTGGATAAGAAGAAATATTTGTAGTGTGCATCTTCCCAATGAATGAATGTTGGAAATAGCATTGAAAAAGGGCATCGATTGCAGGCGTTCACCAACACCGAATGCCCAGGTGTTCCAAAGTTTGCTGCAATAACTACCTGCCACTCGATCACTTTGGATAATTCTCCATAAATGATGCGATTACAGAATCGAACTTGAGACCACCCAAACATCTACAATCAACGGCTTGAAAATGCCATGTCGCTTTGTTTACGAACAATAATGTATGGGGCAGTGAGACAGTATTATTCAGTAGATGACGTATCAGGCACAGTTGGTAACAACTAGTCACAACGGCAATAACGATATGACATTCAGAGTCACTATTTCAGGTTGGGTTTTCTCTTACCTTGTCATTCTACTGGTGATGAATTATTCCGAATATGTTCAGTGATTATTCAACCACCCCGTTTACACACATTTGGTGTTTATTCAAATGAAGAAGACTGGAAAGTCAATAGATCACACATTCACTCGCTCACTCGCTCTATCTTCCTCCATCTCTACCTCCGAGTCACAATACTATGTATAAAAACATACACAGCTTCTTTTTAAGTTAGTTCATAGGTTTACATCCCATCTGCTATCTCAAATACTGAAGTGAATTTCACCTTAAGTTTATTTTACATGATGACAGGAGAGTGGCTTGGAAGTGTATCTTATCTACCTGAAAATTATCCAACTTTTGGGCGTTAATATGTGTGTATTTCAGGAATTCACTAGAATACTTATAGTTACAGATTTCGTTTCATGTGGCAGTTGATATTTTGTCTGAAACTGGACGAATCGGAATTAATCAGTGATATAACATCCATCAAGGCTGTATGTCACCCCATAAATATGCCCAGATAGTCCTTATCTACACATTTTATGGGACAAGATATCCAAGATTTGAAATGAAGGGAGACAAAACCTCAGTCGTTATGAGGATGTGTTGATATTTTTTACGAAAGCCTGTACACTAACTACCCCACTGACTTCATTCTCTTATGACTGAGTGGTTAGGTACATAAGTGGACCAGTCAACTGTAGTCAATAACACTGAACTGGAAAATCGAGATAAATGTAGACTTTAAGATTCTCATTGCCTCTGACGTGACTTTGTGTAGAGGCTTTTAAGGGATTCCTAAAATAATGATGATCAAGTGTCATGACTTCATAGGTTGATGTATTGGGCAACACCAACATCCAAATAGGTCCACGTGGTCCTGTAGAGCCTAATACATGCATGACTCATAGCATCAGTCCACTTGTGAAACGTGCTAGTGAATATTATCTAGCCTGATGGGCTAAGGAGGAATGGAAGTCTGCCCTTACTTCGACAACGGAGTACCTCATAAACTCATTGTGTGCTTTGCTTCGTTCGAGGAATTTTTCAAAACTCTATAGACATTATTATGAAGGCAGTCAAATCGAGTGAGAGACATACATTCGATAATGGCAGAAGCATTAGTGATCTCGAGAAGTTGTTAGTGCTTCTCAATTGAATCATGGCATATCGTTTAAACTATTCATATTTTTGCATACAAGTAGTATTCATAGTAATAACTGTGGTAATAATAATGATAATGACTCACGGTAATCTCTGTGTGAAAATGAACCAGTTGTGTGTACTTTAAAGTCAAATTCTGCTAATGCATTCTGCTCAGTGATAACACCTCAGTATTCTTATAATTCACAGGATGGGTATTTTGATGATTATTTACTCAACTGATTGCAACTTGTGCAGGAAGCTTCTGGATGAAAAAAGCGAATTGATAAATTCCCTTTGATTCACAGTGCACTACTGCATACTACCTGAGGTAATCGTCAGTTCGCAGGTGTCTGACTGGTCACAAAATGACATCTGTTAGACAATCACTGCTAACGACGATGTAGTCAACAGCTGTTTCGGATCAGTTTGAAACTGTCTGACAGTGTGGATGCATGACTCCCATCCACTGCGATTTTAAGCCAGAAACTTCAACTAACCTACAAGTCCGTCAATCGTTTCAACACTACAAGAAACTTCGACAATTTTCATCAGCCAGTGTACACACAAAAATGGCATATCTTTTAATTTACGCATTGTGTTGTCTATGGCTGTTGGATGGCTTCATGAGTCTGTATTTGCAGTGAGTCCTTTGCTGACATGGAGCAGTTTTCCAGTACTTCCCGCTTCCATTGATTCCCTAATTGATATCATTTCATGAAGTGTGATATCAAGAGAGTTGATGAATTTTTTGACAAATATACACGAATAAATGCTGAATGTATTGTTGATTAGGAGTTACACATGTGATGGCGGTTAACATAAAAATTCACTACTCATGTTTTGTGCTATGCAGGGATTGGTCAGCTACATAAACAGTTTTGCATTGAGGAACGTGTTCAGTGAGCTGCTTAACGGGAATGGTATCCATCAATTCAATCCAGAAAGTCTCTCGCTGACGTCAGACTTCAATGTTCGACGAAATCGAATGGGTATTACAAGATGGCTTAACATTAATAATGATCAACTTACGGGAAGTCTGAAATTGTATGAAATCATATAATCTGAAATGATTAGTAGCTTGTTGTGTGAGGTGCCTAAATGATCCCTGTTGGACCGGACAGAACAAACACAAAATGACGACATTTAAAAACATCTTAGGGTGACATGGGAGACATCGTGGTGTGAGGAGGAACTAGAAGCTTACTGGCAGTCATGGAGCCAGATAGCAACGAGGACTTTGGAGAACACATTGTCATGGAGGTGTTTCCAAGAAAATTACCATGGTAATCAATGGAAATCAAAATCAATAGTTTCAAATTAGACACATCAGTAGTTCTGAGGAGAATCAATTTTCCTAAACAGACGGGCTTTAATCCTTCAACTTCAAATACTGCTATTAACACTAATAAAAGTAAGGATGACAGATTTGTGGACTGCTCCAACTCTCGCTGGATTTCAGACCATCATCATGTCATGTTTGCTCTCGGAGTGGAAAACACCAACTCATTGAATCGCCTTCATTTCAATCGACTCTCTGACACTGCCCTCAACTGGCTACCACATCAATAAGCCACATGATCACAGGATCATCTATCTGTCATACTCAGATGACCTAATGATTGTTCCCTCCATTCGTATTCAAATCGAAAATCTGACGAGTATTGTAACGTGAATGTCTCCCGAGCATCTGTGAATTTCAACTGTCTGTATCTCTCTCCCTCAATATTTCACTGATGAATGCCAGTGGTTGAAGAAATTCACATGAAAATTGACTCAGTTGCAGTAAAGGTAAAAAGGAACTCACCGAGGTTCGCGTCTTGTCATTGTTTCGGGCTGAATTGTTAGTGATTTTGTAGAAATATTCATTGAAACTTATTAAAATACCAATAAAACCGTCAAATAAAAGGCGAATTTTTGAAGAAACCTCCACTCAACGGTGGTAAGACTTAACAATGCCACAGTTAAGAAACCGGACACTAGGATGTCGGTCCTCACTCTGGTCGATAATCACGTAATCATCAATTTATTGGTTTACTTTCACCACTGGCTGAGAAGCCACATTTGTCTCATTCGATCTCAATGGTTATCTATCGTTCCGGTTGAACAAAAATATAAATACCATGATTTGCAATAAATATCGGTCATTCTCTGAACAGATTAGATATCATTCCTCAACATTCATGTTTAACTAGGTCTTCTGATTACCATCTGTTTTGTATTTTTGAGGGAATCAACCACTAGGATATTTTCATCGTAGCCACTGGCGCTTGTGTAATTTACAGTGAAGCAATAATTTGGAGAAACTGCAGGTCTGAATGCTACTGTATACTACTGTCTGATTGATATATGCTGATGAATTCGCCTTTCGAATTTCGCACAGTTCGAAGGGTAAAAATATAACCTGCTCTACCTTCGGAAATGGAAACTACACTGGTCACAATATGCATCATTTTCTTGAAAATATAAATTGCAACACATGAATAACGTGAAACGTAGACTCTGAAAATTGAGGAATTTCGGTTTGTAGATCATTTTATGGAGTAAATCACTGTAGGAGAATGCATTCACTTATATTAAGAATTAGAAAGCTGTGATATATATGAGCGTGAAATCTAGTGTTTTCGGTATATCGTATTTCCTAGTCCCACTCATTTGTGTGGACTAAACTGTAATCGGTTGACGGGGCTTCTGAGCAATTAGGGAACTTAACGATTGAATTGAATTCTTGATTTTCCCGTCAATTGATTGGACCGAAGTGCTCGGTCTCAGGTTGACATGTCGGCTTCTTGTACAAATGCTTTGACGATGTCCGGGCATTTAGTTAGTATACAATTGGTGGATGGTGGCTAGCAGTGGAATCCAGGATGCGCAATTCGTCCTATTTGGGACTCGTCAGCTGGATGTACCTGAGTGATGAATTTCCCACCGAGGCTCGAACCCAGTACCCATAGTTTCAAACGCCAAAGCGTTATCCACTAACCATTTGGGCCACGACAGCCACCTCTTGTGCAACGAATCGAATGGGAAAATCAAGAATTCAATTCAATAATTAATATGACCCGTTGCGCAAGAGGTGGCTCTCGTGGCCCAAGTGGTCTAGTGGATAACGCTTTGGCGTTTGAAACTATTGGTACTGGGTTCGAGCCTCGGTGGGAACATCATCACTCACTGAGAAATGCAGGTACATCCAGCTGACGAGTCCCAAATAGGACGAAATGCGCATCCTGGATTCCACTGCTAGCCACCATCCACCAATTGTATACGAACTTAACGATTGTTGAAGTCATTCAAAACGTATATATATACCACTACTAGGAACTGTTGTGATTAATGTTTGAAGCATTGAAAGCACTTTCGTGAGGTGCTAGTCATCTCTTTTTATTTCACTCGTCAACGGTATTACAAGTGTTGTTGTGGTTGACTTCGCGATTAACTACCAGAGTGGTTTCCAAAGTTGATCACGAACCTTCTTCGTTATGACAAACATTGGAGATGATGTAGATCTATTGTTATATTCCTTGTCGTCCCAGGTAGAACGCAGTCCTTCAGGCTGGAAGCATTTTTGTTTCCTTACACATAGTGAGGTTTATATCCACACGAACAAACTCTCATCTCTCCCTGGCCTACTTTTGACCAGTGAGCAGGGAGATGTTAAGGAGTCAGTGAGCCAGAAATCGAAGGTGTGCTTGGTTAGCATGCTGCCACTAAACCACCGACGCATGTGACAACCAGGAAGTACTTATCAGGAAATACCTCTCAACGAGATTGTTTTTACCGACGTTTCGCTATTTAATGCTAAAAGCTTTCTCAAAGTATTATTAAACAGTTAATAGTTAATGCTCGAAATATTACCAATAACAAAACTTATCATTGTGTGTAAACTATTAAAATATAATTATACTTTATTAGTTAATAGTTTAGTTGTAGTTGAAATTCATTATAACAAGGAAACAGAAATGATACTACTACTACCACTTACAGGACAGAGCTGAAATGAGAAGAATTCAAATTGTATTACGACACTTGTCTTAACCAGTGAATTTCACATCAAATATAGACAATCTCACAAACACATACAGTGGGCAGGTAGGTGATGAAAACGTGGCCAACTGGAAAGCTGACTGACTTCACTTGAGGATTCAAAATTATTATTTATCTATACAAACAAATTGTCCTTTAGTTACGGGTTTGACTACGAGCTGATTTTCTTTGAAGAACCAGCAGGAAACTAGCAGTATGTATCGGACAGCTGTTTTCTCATAGTTCGAAAACCTCAGGCCTTACAAAACCGGTGCGTTTCTAAACTAGGATCTGTCAGTTACGACACAGGCTAGTAAACCAACCAACCACTGACATTCGATCCAATGTCCGGTACATTATTGAAACTTCCTGCTATTAAGTGAGATATATGACCCAATCCTTAGTCAATTTCATGGGCCAGGAACTCACCTATAAGTAAGGAATTTAGCCGAAATAGCTGCCTACGACAATGTTTCTCAAACTGATGTCATATCATGATCATACCTTTATTCAATGAAATCCCTGAGAACCACTAGTTGCTGATATTATTACTTCAGTCAGGGGTCTTCAAAACTCCTTTCACTTTCACCAAAACAATCTAAGAAGTGCTGATCGTAAGATTAGTATTATGTTCGGTCATCATCTATTTTCCACATTGACACTTGACTCTCGAGACAGTCGACTAATTCGAGATCTTCCCCAAACAGTTTCGTGCTGTTAAATACGCCAAAAGGGTGTCAAATTGATTGAAACCAACTGACGACATCTCGTCCCCTCGACCATCAATTTCTGTCTCACTTCAGATATGAATGAATAATCAAACCCGCATATACCAATGGTTATTTACTTACACGTTTAAACTGAAGGTAATTCATGAAAATATATAGGGAGAGAAAGAGAAGCAACAAATTACTGATTTTATTAATATTAGGGTTATTTATGAATAATAAAGTCATTTTCAGTCAAGTTTCAATGGTAATGTCATCAATAATTGAGAGTGCGTACGTCTATTCAGGTGACAGGTCACAAACTTTACGAAATCTACCTCTCCCAAATTCCACTTCTAGACAACATCAGCTAAATGAAGTCATTGTATTGAGGTGAGTGAGTCTGTGGAACCAGTCTCTCCTACTGGCGAGTGACTTTCTTCTATTCAGTCAACCAAACTGGTGGTTAATACGTTATTGTCATCTGATTAGGTCATATTTTCATGTCATTTATAGATAATCACCATAAATTCAAATCCACTGAAGTCAGCGTAGTGGAAAGATTCGAAATTTCAGGATTTGTGTCAAGCTGGTAACTTCTTCAGTATGGTTGAGAGACTTGATGTCAGCAGCTGCTTTTCCACCACATAATGGATCAGATGTCAAACTGGAAGGAATTAGCAGCAATGGACTCTGACAACGCACCAAACACGAACCTATGGTCTAACAGAAATGCATATGGAAATGGAGTCGGATTGGTCCTAAGATTAAGGTAGAGATGAATGACATCATTCGTCAGGCGACACTCCGAAGGAATTTTGAACAGGAAGTGACAAGTTGGACGTCATCTCGAGAGTGACATGGAGGAGATGAAATTCTATGAGAAGTCTTTTAGTAGCTGAAAAGAACTGGGGACAACAGAGGAAAATGCAGATGTGCTCCTGAATTCTTGTGTTCCACTCCGAACTCCAAGGGATAATAACTGAAATATTCTTATTTGTTGTTAGGCGTAATCGTAGTCTCCGTTGGCTGATTCCCTTACTGAGCTGGATTGGTTGATCTCTATCGACATGAATTCTCCCACTACAGATGCTTCAACTATGTCTGTGGATTGACACGATGTTATGTGAATAATGACGACCGGCAGTGGATGAGCATTTTGTCGAACCAACAACATCCGAACTCAGGGTGAAACTTCACCATGACTTTCAAATCAGATGTGACTTGATTATTCACAGACTAGATTTATTACTTTTAACCAAAACAAAATGTGCATACAATTGTCATTGTGCGTTAGTCAGTACAGAGGTGTGTTTGGCTCTTACCCTTGAGGCCTTTCAAAAGATATAGAGAATTTGTTTAAGTGCTTGAGGGTGCTGTAACTTATAAACATTTAAAAATAAAGGCATGTAGATTCATCCGTTTTCATTTCATCCATTCACCTCTTGAAGTCCTTGTAAACGAGCTCCACACATCATCCCAGTATGCTTCTTCATTTGTGAATGATATTCCTCATTTCTAATCACTTACATCCCTGTTTTTAGTTGTTCTATCTGAGTGACTAAGGTTATGCATCACTGAAGGAATTCAGGTCACACAAAACATCATTCATTCAGTGTTTCACAGTTTACCAGTTGCCTATATCTCATCTTATCGCACTGGGAGCATTTTTGTAGTATTGACTGTGTTACTGAAAGGCATAGTCGACGTCGATTTTACATTTTTTATGATCCAGTACAGAAATGCCATTTAACTGTACAGATTTGATGCGAAATCCAGCGAAAGTGTACTCCGTTTTGCTAGTTTCAGCCACTTATGATTCATATCAAATGAGCGTTCTTCATTCTCATATTGTGTCTTATTTGTATATCGATAGATTAAATGAATATCTCGAACCAAGGATATGCAATATGAATGGATCAGTTATTCTCACCCGAGGCAGCTGTTGAAGTGAGCAAGAGGAAAGAACATCTGGTGAGTTTTGTACTATTTCTGGAGATGCTGTGTTTGATTCGATAAAAAGACAAAGGATGGACAACAAAATGATAAGAGTTGGAGAAAGTCTGGCTATAGGAAATGTCCTTGCCCATGACAGGAACAGTGGTCAGCTGACAAGTCATACGGAGAACTCAATTCCTGCTACACAGCACTCGAAATTATGGGGAAGATCGATCCACAGACACCTTGTGGATGAGGAGCATTTCGTTGACATATTCGAATCATTCAAAATAATAAATATACTCAGGATTCCGAATTTACCGTCAACTCCATAATTCGATCGTGATAAAAGCCGAGGACTCGTGTTTGTAGCGATATTAAACATGAACTACGATTCGGTCGATAAATGATAGATTGGTAGGCAGCAATGCGTGGGAGGTCCTAGGTTCGCATCCCAGGAAGTGCACTCGCTAACCATGTGTATTTCATTAGCTGGTAGAAGAATTATCTCGCTCTCCAGTTTCTGCTACCATCAAATATGTAGCGATAATCTGATTAGAGACAATGCAAGCATATTCACCTGGAGGGATCAGTCGTATCATCCAGTAGTCGTCTCAAGTTCCATAATTAGATTTCTCAAAAAAGATTATAAGTGTGTATTAGTACTGTTGTACGAAGACACCGGCCTAAAAAGACGCCGAGTGCACTATTGTTCTCACTCGTTTTCTGGATGAAATTATTTTCTCCATGCATCTTTTATCATCAAATCAGTTTGACCTTCGAAAATGCTCCAACGACTCCAGAAATTTCAGTTTAGGCAAGCCCAGGATGACTGTGTGTTACAGAATACAACAGGAAATGTGACTTACATTGCAGGCCTGTAATTGGTTCACAGAATCAGAAAAGCACATGAAAATAACTATTTTATACTCTTGACTCAATTCTCTATGACAATGAGATAGAAATTCTATTGATGCTCTAAAATAAAGTAAGAGTGTATGCAACAACGTGAGCGGAATTTGAAAATCAAAACCTCGAGGCTAGATTGATTGACTGCCCCAAACCTGCCTGATTGATGGATGACTAAATGACAGTGACAAGTTATGTTAGGCGCCAAATCACTGTCATCACCACCATTGAAGCTGTGTGACACAGTTTCACACCTTCATGGGAGGGGAGGAACAAATAAGGCTGAAAATATTTTAGTGCATGTACGGATATGATCGATTTTAATTTGGGTTGTGACTTTAGTAGGGTTAAGGAATCAGTAGAAAACAGCATGTACTGTTTCGTCAAAGTTTGGTGTCCTTCGGAACTACATACCCTTGACCTGATCAACAGTGTTAACTAGAACCTATGTGTTACAAGTGAATTCTGTTGAACACTGGGGCACTCGGAAGGATCATAACAAAATATGATTTCTTACTTCTGATGAATTGTGATGCATAATGCACCATCACTAACCAACGTAAGCGTTGAGCACTCCACACATTTGTCTTGGTGAAGCCCACATGTGATGAACAACTGTGCAATTAGTTGTATATTGCCTAAGTAGGAGAGTAACAAAGTCCCACATAGAAAACAGATATGTCATTCCCTGCCAATATAGATTTTTGAATCATTACCAAACGAGCATATCCTGTCTCCTGCATAATCCACGCAGTTTCAACTCAGCCTCAGACTCTTCGATTTCACACGCAAACACAGTATTCCATGCATTAGAGATGAAACAGTGTCTCACTGCTGACCATTCATCTACTGGGTGGGGATATATG
This sequence comes from Trichobilharzia regenti, assembly GCA_944472135.2. Classification (NCBI taxonomy): domain Eukaryota; kingdom Metazoa; phylum Platyhelminthes; class Trematoda; order Strigeidida; family Schistosomatidae; genus Trichobilharzia; species Trichobilharzia regenti. The sequence goes on along the minus strand of CALYDD020000398.1, from coordinate 167,881 downwards.
CATGGTTACATAATTCTTCAGCATTCTGAAGTGATCGGTTAAAATAAATAGAGAGAGAGAGAGGGAAGCTTGTATGAATAATGCTGCTCTCTGGGGAAAATTATCAGTCAAGAAGACCGTCAACGAGAACAGCCGACATTTGAATCAGCGCCAGTAGAGTTAAGCCGATCTTATGGATTAAATAAATAGACATTTCCACCCAAAGTAGTTTATAGGCGATTTAAGCAGTTTTGCAGTTCAATCAACTCCAGACTGAAACTTATGAAACATATTATGAATCTTACTTGAAGTACTTAGTTAAAAACTGCCAGAATATCTCGTCAGATGTGAGAAAGTATTGTGTGGGATTCACATGACAGTTGACTGAACACTAAGACTGATAAGATTTCGATAGTGAAATGCATGATGAGACTCAATTGAACACTACTATTCACAGTGGTACACACTCTCGGTCTCTGAGATCACAGAAAGTTTTAGTAAACAAGATGGGTTTATGCCGGTGATATGCATATATCACCTACAACGAATGTGATTCGTTGTACAGTGTTCAGCGTCTCATGTTGTCTAATCAAGTTCGACATAAATTCCCAACTTCATCAGTCAATGTTTTAGGCAAGCATTATCTGCTCACTTCAAACGATGATTACAAATGTAAATGTCATCAACTTACTGTATTAGACTAGGAGATAAACAGAAAGAACATTGGTAAATTTATATTAGACTTGCGAAGTAAGGAATAAGAGTGTGAACTTCATTATGGGTGTTGTAAGATGTGAAGTTGGTTAGATTTCGGTGAGACGAATGTCGTGAACTGACAGTCTTCCACTTGTCAGAGGAACTTCTATAATCTTATTTCAAGTTTTTTCGAAGATAACACAGTTCAGTGTGGACATGATTTACCTGTATGCGATGGCTTATTCTATCGAATAAAATATTGCATGTATGATCTGTACATCACCAACTACACAGAATCCTACCCCTATAATGAACAAAAGATGCGTGGATCTGCATTATCTTGCCTGTATTTTCTGTTGTGATATGTTCATGTCAGTCACTGGTACTCATCACTAATTGAGTGTTTCGGGGTGGCCATGTATTACGGTGGAAATCGAAAACGTGCACAAACTCGACCGGGAGGATATCGGAAAATTCGATCTCTCTTAATTTCAAATCTTCCGAATAAATTAATCGAATTGGTTAGTAGTGATCAAAGTTTAATGTGATGGGAATATCACCGCTCATTTCAGCCAACTTGTCAGTAGTATGTTTCGTGTCATTCATCTCTATACAACGCAGTAATATTTCTCATTCCAGTCTCAAAACGTAAAGAATATACTTGTTTCAGAGAGGACTTCACCAAACATTGAAACAGTGATCGCATCAAAGGCAAACTTACTAATCTGACCGGATTTTCTTAGAATTGTAGGAAAAGACGAACAGAGGAAGAAAGAAATTTACAAGATCTTCTCTTTCGGGTATGAAAATGATTGGGTGGAAGGCGTTAGCAACGACAGCCGATCAGTGACAACCGTCTCCCTATACCCGTGGTGTTACTTTCCATCGCATTCATCGAGCTGAATGCACAAATGTAATACCCCAGTTAAACTTATCCACTGCGTTGAATGATATTAGTGGCTGTGATTATGACAACTTGTCTCTTCCGTCACCACCCTCTTTCGTGAAAAAGTGATTGTACATGAATGTTAGGGAGGGAAATGAATTCGCCGAACTGTTTGTCTTCTTCTTTTCATTACTGCTTGAGTGGCGATTATTCAGGAATAATTATATTTGCTAATACTAAATAATACATGAGAAGGGATGAAAAGTGTAGTTATGTTTGATAGGCTTGTCAATGAATCGCCGTGCATATTCATTTTGAATGAGGATAACCTACTGAAGATATAATAGTGCGCCTGGGGCATCAGACCCGCAGATGAGTGGGACAACAGCAGCGAAGGAGGGACTTCTTCAGTTACTAACAGCATCATGGTATTGACTTCTCCTAGCTCTTCTGCTTCTCTCAGACTATCACGTAATATCACATTTCCCCTCATTTCTGTATGCGTCTCCATCGCCAACCAATTCACGTGTTCGCTTGATTTTCAGCTGATCTTAAGCCCGAGAGAAGGAGAAAGGTATTTCGTGGGCCAACCAACCCTGCCTGAAAAGACACTCTAAATGTGTTTCTGAACACGTGGAAACTGGTTTCGTTTAGAGGTTTTTATATGGGACTAATAGACTACTACTAATGTAGGCGACGGGTGGCGACTGAAGATAAAGCGGAAGTATGAGTTTAGTTGGGATTCGAACAAATCGCTACTCGATCAGCTCAGCTACAAGACCGATCAACTGACTATCACAAATTTGATGACTGGCTTTTCTCAGTGTGATGCTGAGAAGTTGTTATTGTTAGTACAGACTTGGAAAGGAATTTGACTTATAGTTATCATTCAACAACCTGACTCCGTCAGATGATTGACTCTTACACTTATAAAGCTCTTTAGTATATTTAGAGGCGCGAAAATCTCGATGTGATATTTCTCTTTGTTATGGAAAACCAAATAAATAGAAATGTGACTATTGGTGACGGTGTGGCAGCGTCTTTTGATATTAAATACTCCTTCGCCTTTCTTATTAACATCAATAATTTTGAGTCAGTGATATCCTATTGTGATTGTTGAGTATACCTTCAACCATATTCAAAGTGTAGATATATTTTTATCACTGTGAGTTAACTTTCTCGCTGAGTAATTTTCATTCCGCCGAAATTATTCACTTTCAAGCACATCCATCAAAAATGAGAAACAATGACTACAACTTACCTATACGATCTGACAAAGTGCACAAAGTATAATGCAGAATTTACAGTGTCATTACCTGAAGACATGCTGTTAGCGAGTTTTCAGGTGACCTAATTCAACTGACTTTAAGACAGATTTAGTCATCAACTGACTTCACTTACAGAATAGATGGAAATATGTGGAGTTTACACAGGGATTTGTAACTTTCCTCAGTGAAAAGTCATAATTCACCAGGAGGGATCTTATCCAGTAACTTATTAATCAATCGACTCTCCCAGTAATTGTTGGTCAAGCTTTACATTCGCTGTGAGTGTGAACTGACATGAAGTCGAGAACATGTGTGAAACGGTTATCCAGTGCTCTCTGATTTTCAACGGTTCCGTTAATGATATCACATTGTGGTGATATAACCTCTCATAAAATAATTGTGATGTCCCGTGACGGGTCTGGGTTTGATTCCTTGTCAACGCAGTCATCCAGTTTACTAGCCGATAGTTAGCCTGTAAAAGGTTGTTATGACGTCAAGTTGGTTGAATATAACAAGCACTTGACAATTTCCCAGTTGGATATTCTCTGACGCGAAACCCTCAAATTCCATTAGAATCACAGAGTCGAGTTGGAAAAGTGTATTTCCAAAACAGTCAAGCGAGCAAGTGACCAAGACTACAAAAATGCATGACGCATAGTGATCAAGTCCCGAGGCTTGACCAGAAAGCTTTAAAAGCATGTGTGATTCTAATTGGTTGAAGTACCTCTCATGAGACGATATACAGACAGACTAGCAGGTTGATGAGACGAATTGTGAGTACATATCAAAGATTATGCGTGGGACTTCCAGCATACTACGACGGCTGCCTTCATTCGATACTGAAGATTCAATGGCTAGCCGGTGAGAGTGGAAGAACAAGCAGCGCGAAATACTCTGCCACCCAGTACACAAGCAATGACGAATAATAGTAATAGTAATAACGCTTGGATAAATAATGCAAATATCAGCTAGGAGACTTAAAATGGTAAAAGAACACTCATTAAGTAACTGAAGTATTCGATCGGTCATCACTCCATTGAATGTCTGCTTAGAAATGGCAGAGGTACTCGAGCATATTTACACAGGTCTAAATTATCAAACACCTATGACATTACTGATATACTCACATTTACAAGTATAATCATATGTTGGTGCGTGATCGAAAGGATGCACTATTATCCTCCATCGATAAGAGATGATTTAAGCACTGTTATTCAAACTCAACAAAGTTTACTCAAGATACTCGAAAGAATAATCATGATGTATCTATAAAAGCACGGACAGCTTATTACCGAACGCACAGAGACGTTCTCGAGTGGAAACTGCTTGTGTAAGAAAAGCCACATCACATCAAGAGGAATATGGATCAAGTCTAGGGAAAAGAAAACACCTACTGATATCGCTCTCACAGATTTTAGTGTAGATTCAAATATGATGAATGAAACAAAGCTACTCAAACTTGAGAAGATGTGGAATCAAGAATACCCTGTTCAACTTAGAATTCTACTGCTGGTGAACGATAGTGATTGGTGTACCACGAAGTATTGTGTTCACTCCATCAACTGTGTTTGTCCTTATATATCAACAGATTCTCTGGACTCATGAAATCTCCCAAGGTTCTCCACGTAAGTAACCTGAAAATCTGGATACAGTTCAAGGGTGAAACAAATGTGTCATCGTTTCAGGAAAATCTCCCTAATCTATCCTACCCACACAGGGAATGGATACTCACCATTAACCTTGCGAAGTGCACGACCATGCATATCAAACATTCAAGTGTCAGTGCAAACGACATAAGAGGAATGCCACCATCTTCATCTCAAATATCAGTCATGGCCTAAGCTGAATGGAACAGTGTCATACAGTGTTAGTCCGCAGGTTTACATGCTCACTAACGATAAAGAAATAACTCAAGAGTGTGAGTGGAGTCAGCTATTCTCGTTATCGAACTATAGGCAGGGAGGAAGGGTGAGGAGATCTAACCACAATTTTCAAAATTCCAAGAAATAAACATAGCCCTGATGCATCTCTTATTTCTCCTTCTGACAGGTTGAGGAATCTCCGAGGAGAGAGTAGGACAGTTCAGAGACCGAGAAAAAACAATACTTCAATGCAATAGTCATTCTACCAGTGAGTCACAAATGATTGAGACAGACATCTAAAAGAAACAGTGTCTTCAAACTCCTTCCTCTTCTTCAACTAAACGAATAGATACACAACACCGATAGTTCTTCAAAAATGAATTAACATGGGTCTTCGGCGCTCTCTCCACAACCGAAATTTCCGCTGTGGATCTCAAAATACCAAAATCTTCACGAACATGACAACGAAATGTTTAAATGTTCAACACAATCATATGGTAGAGGAAAAATCACATAAACAGTCTTTGTGTAGCACTTACGTGTTTCCGAATTTATCGTCAGGCTGATGAATATGAACAGAATGCAGCAGAAAACAGCCTTCATGCTTGATTTTCCTGTGATGGATGGTTTATTCTACAGAAGAACACTGACTCCTTATATACTTTTTCCGAATGACAGAATCGTATGAAAATGAAAGCCCCCGTGGTGTGTGTGTTCGTGTGTGAATATTTCATTGGTGAGAATAGTGTCAGTGTTCTGCCCTATTGAATGGTCGGAAATAAATTCAAATATACATCTGAAACTAATTATAAGAAGAAGAAGAAACCTTGGTGTCCCTATGTCGTTCGCCTGTCGTTTCTCTGTCAGTCTGTCTGTCTGTCCGTGACTACTCATAACTGTAATGTAATTCAGAGACAGTTACATTGAGCTGACCGGGTGCAGACGACACAACGTGAGGGAGACGAAGAAGGATGTGATTTGTCTATTCCACCATGTATGTGTAGTGTTGGTTATTCATAGGGAACAAGAATTGAGTAGCAGTTTGTGTTGAACAGGCAGAAGTTGAGAGTTACAGAATACTGAATGGTGCTGAGTGTCGACCTGAGATGGCATGTATGAAGAGCTTTAAAGTAGAGCAAAGCAAATACTAGATACTCTTAGAGTCCTGATAGTCCTACGTTCACTATCACCTCGTACATAGAAGAACCATATTAAACTCGATCAGCTCCAAAGCGAAAGTTAGGCTGATCTGGTTCTTTTAAAAATGAGGAACTGAATAGTATCATTGAAAAGTCACGAAAGCCAAGCAAATATTGTGGTAGGAAGTGGATCCACCTTAATTTGAATACAACACATCGTGCAGATACGCATCAATCCCAGAACTGTTTCCGACTCCCATGTTCAATATGTCAAAGTCAAGCGAAGTGCGATTCGAAATTGAGCTGAATGATGAATTTCACAACGCAGCCAGCACACAATAGGATAAAATGGTGATGAGTGCTTTCGAAAGTATAATGAATCGAAATGTGATTGGATAAAGTATAAAGAAACGCGTGATACAGGGGTGGAAGTAATTCTTATTGACTATTATCATTATCATCATTAGGATTCTTCATTTGCATCCGGAGTGAGACACAATAACTCACTGGCACATATTCATTCAACCTGGTTCTCCGTTATCTTGTTCCAACAGGCTGTGCAACTGACTACAATCGCCTTTCACTCTCACTCTTCATATCCTCTACTCTGTGTCACACTCAGACACAAAAACCCGTAGTTTTCCGCTCGGATTCCATTTAAGAGATAAACTGGCAGGTGATATGGCCTGAAGAGTCACTTAGCATGTGTCCAACCCATCTCAATTTCCCTGTGTATACATCTTAACAGGTTTTTGCCTGATAGAGTTTCCTATCGATTGCATATCATTTAAGGCTCTCCAGCCATCCGATCTTCAGTATTAAGTGAAGGCAGCCATTGACGGAATTAAAACAGCAACAAGTTCTTGTAGATAATTTTATCGACTCATAATGAAAAGCGTGATTCACGGATCAAGATAAGAATTGTAATGAAACAATTTGATTCGGAAACGATGTGAATATGAATAGTGTATATTCGGATACCAGTCTCATAGGAAATATGATCATATCATGTAAAGAGGTAATCGAACTGCCGAAAACAACATACAATAGAGCAATCAAGTGTCGAATTCAGAGTCGATTTCTAGGATATCGAATTTTTCAATAAATTGAAGCGATAAGACACAAAATACACAACATATAAAACTCCAAGTGGAAAAACAAAAGCATGAATTCTATAAGATCAGGAAGTCAAATTTAGACATGCCTCACCAAACACATTTACAAAGCCTCGACTTGAAGTGTGTGTTGACACATCATGAGTATTTGAAAGAGAATTTATCACGGGGAGAAATTAGTTAGAGAATCTCTGAATAACAACAATCATTTGCTCATAACTGTGTTGTGGTAGTTGTAAACAATTTAGCATTGCTCGTCTCCAACCATTCAGAGGCTTTAGACATTCATCAGCAACTGCCCTTGCTCCACCAAGGATAACAGACATGGAACTCAGACATGCAGCAAACCGAACAGCTGAAGGAAATCGAGTTGTGCTCTACCCCAGTTAAAGAGACCCCTAGAATAGATGCGTTTTCCAAGTATTGAGTGAAACCTGAGTAGGAGTCGATTAGTTACAGAGACATAGGCTAGCATGAAGAGAATCACGCTTGGAGAAGCCAATTGAAAATTTTGTTAGAGAAGCCAGTGCAATACAGATACCCAAATAGAGACCCCATATTTCACTCGGAACAGGAGAAATCAGAGCAAAGCAATTGTGGAGAAATATTGTTTTTCAATATCTGGACACACCTATCCACATATTAACTGTTCAATACCCGCTTGATGATGGCTCTCAGGGTAAGCTAGGATGGATGATTTCTCCTACTTGAGACTCCTGAACTGTATGCTAACTATGGACCTTCTAGAAGAAACATTACGTTTTATGCTGCGAAAATGAGTTCCATAGATTCAATGAATGCATTTATTCGACGTCGTGCTCAGAAGGAGGTCTTTCCAACAAAACGTTAACTGTTTAACCCTCCTTCATTAGTACTGAAGCCTTACTCATCACACGGAATCATTCCACCGGAATAACGCGACAGAATCAACATCATCCATAGAGACCAAAATGATGTGAATCTGAAAACTTTGAACTGAAATTCATAAACCCGTAAAGGTTTAGAATCTGATCAGTAAATGCAGTGAATGAATCTCGATGTTTCTATAGGGAACTGAAGTATCTTGTGGCCTTAATCACACGGCACCAAGATACCTTCAACATGAAGAGCAATCAGGCGTGGTAAACAGTCGTGTTCAATTTTCCAAGAAGAAATCTCACACGAACCAATCCAATCCAAATCCAATGGCAGTAAACGTTTCGATGAAGACGAAAGCAAACAGTCAGCCACCACAAGCCACTACTGACTAAACACAACAAAGTTCCTTGTACAAAAGAAAATCAAAAACTGAATAATTTTTAACTAAATATATGGTTCGTCTGATAAATGACACCGCTGATGCCAGTAAAACCTATATAAAATATTTATATGCATTGTATATATTATTCTTTGTTCTCTAATTAGCAAATCTGTGTATATTTTGTGAAATCTTTTGTGTAAACAACCAGAGGAATTTGTAAATTTGTGCATTTTTTCAAGTTTTTATCAGTTTTTTTTAAAAATATTATAGAAAGGACAAAATATTGTCTAACTGACAAGACTGAGATAGAACAAGCAGGGTATTAGAGGTCAGTATGCTCTCTTTAAATATGCAGTCAAAAAATATGTATTCATCCGTTGTAACGACCAGAACAAACTGACTTGTTGTATTCAAGCAAGGGACCGATGCTTGCGTCCTACTGTTTAGCTCTCAGAAACTCCTTTGAAACATGTGCACTGATAAAACGCTCCAAAGACAACTAAAGGGTGATTGTTCATCTAGGAATCTATTTGTCGTTCTACTCAACCGTAGTAACACTAAGTTAGCACAGAGCAAGTACTATAGAACAAAATTAGTTAACCGAAATTCAATTGTATGAATAAGCCTTAGAATCGAGTAGAAAATTTCCAGCAAGGTAGCATCGAAAACGCTTTTCATAAGAATCGCGCAACAACGCTCTCCACACACAGTCCAATGTCAGAATGACATTGATTCACTTATACGAAATCACATCGTCAGGCAACATACTATCCATGTATTGCACAATCACAAAGAAAAGCATTCGAATCAGAGATTGAAGATCGACAGAGACAACTGACAAGGATGAAGTCAACACGTTATGATACATATATCAGGACAATGAAACAGAGTCTAGGAGAGAAAAAAGGATGATAATCACTGAGCTATTTGAAACATCTTAATAGAGCATCGGCATTGTATTAGATCTCCCACGAGATATTTCTCAAACGGTTATTCCGTTACATCTGTAATCACCTCATGTAAACAGAAACCTATGCAAATATATTTGAACATAGATAAAGTGAGGATAACCTACTTGATTCAGATTGATATTCCTGTACCAAACACCTCCTAAATGCTTGTAGTTATTTCTCAGTTGAATAGGAAATTAGACCAGCTTCTTCCATACAAAGACCTCTGTGAAATATTCACGAATTACCCGGGCCTCCACCACTTGCAATGTAATAAACTAAAGACCTGCTATGACTTTCTATCTTGCCTTGTAGAGAATCTCATAGAATGAGTCTGATGGGATTGAGTGGCTTTAGTTCACTGAGTGGTGGTGAATTGAGCTACTACTAGTTTTATATCGTACTCTTGCTAACTACGTCGGATAACGTTCAGAGTCGTGTTTTGAAAGTGTGTGCTTTATGTCGCACGGGTGATTCGTCAATACAAACTAATCTCTGAGTACAGAGAAAGTTCATTCAGTCTCGAGATCGACTATGAGTCTAATCTTTCGCCTATTCATTCGTATTTATCTCGAAATAACTGATTCAATGTTACCAAACGTGCAAGGTCTTTGCGTACAATTTTCCACAATCTTCACACTAGTCAAGTGGACACTATTCTATCAACAACAACGAAAACAAAATTTTCCCCATTCAGTAACAGTTTCAAACTTATCAAATTGAAAACTATTTCTTCCAGTGTACTGATGACTATGGCATACATTTTTAATTCTAGCTTAGAAGCCACTTATCAGTAGATACGTCGACAATTCCACTCCTCCGCTAATCCCGTACCGCATATTCCTCTTTCTCAATAAAAGACCACTGTAAATCTTCTGGTGGATATCTGTTGGTCTGTAAAGTCTATTAAAGTGGCTTTTTATTGGAAATCAGCCAGTGGTCCATGGAAAACTGTCTCACCTTAAACCCCTTCAAACGCAAAACAGTCAATTTCACCTTTAGGCATAAATCTGACCTAAACAAACTGGTTAACACTCACGAGGTGTGCAACATAGATGCCACTGATACATAAAGCAAGTCGGAAATTAAATACTTACGCCTCGTTCTAACTGCTGTTCTCTCCTGGTCGTCTCATATCTTGATGATTTCTAAGAAAGTATTCTGTCTTAACATGTGCATCAAGATTTTAAGATATTCTGGTATAAGCTAACCCTTACTCTTACAATTCGTTACCTCTCATATTCCGCTTATTATTCTCTATTGTCCCCCGCCTTAGGTTTTCCAGGGCTACTGAAGAAATACTATACCTTAATACGCAGGATGCTAAAGGTTGTCAGCAGGGTAAGCAACGTGCCACTTAACCGGCTTGTTAATATTCTGGTTGATAAGCACTTAAACCGATGTGAAAAATGGTCTAAATCCATTTTATCTAACTCAAACCACACTCTTCATTCACAACTCTCCACTTGTACCTCATCAGGCTGAACCAGAAGCCGATATAGAAAACCATATGCTCACACCAGCAAGTACAAAAACTCACCCATACCCTGCTTAGCTCGTGTTCTGTGCGATATTTATTTTTTTTTATTTTTTTGATTACAGCTTGATTCCACACTGTATTTTTGGTACGTGTATGGAATTTTCAGTGTGGATATCGGTAGCCCAAATTTCGCAGGCTGAACATAGATATCAGGTGTGCGTCGGCGTGGGCTCGAACCCCGGAACATGTGCATGGTTGGAAAGAGTCCTAACCACTGTGCCACCGACGCACATAAAGAAAGCATTAGGCGTGATACATATAGCTTATGAAGTAGTCAGTGGGACAACTGGATCTCGTCCTTCCAACTCATATAATTTATAGGTTCAACGTTTTCTTTCTTTCCTTTTCTCTCTTTTTTCTGCTGTGTGCTGCTTTGTTTCTTTCTTCCTTACAAACTCTATTAAAATTCTTCGTTCTCTCACACTGTATATCTCGACCATCTGTTACCGCTTACGTCAGTAAATATGCTAGCATCTACGTCTCTAACACCTTCAAACATTCTGTTCAATTTTGGTTTTGCTACCAACATGCCAATATGCTGTTATCATAATGAACTGAGATTACCTAAATGTACTAACTGGATGCAATAGAGATCAATGAGAAAGGAAATTTTCTTGGCCGAGTTGTCTTTTCTTTACGTCGACAATAATTCCGCCTGTATTTAATTCTAGTAGTTGCATAATCTGAAAAAAGCAGAAACAAAATATTTAGCAGAATAAAATGGAACCATCCTTTATTCCGTTGGCTTCTCCAATCAGCCGCTTACTGGCCTCTCATGATAAAGTATATCTACAGAAACATTTCTAACACATTTGCACAGAGTTCGTTCTAAACAAAAATCAATCAAATCAATTTATGCATACAATAATTATACGTATATATTTTTGAGCACTTTATCCCGCACAATCCTAATCATACACAATGGAAACATTCAACTTCATGTAACCAGATGAAATAGACGGTGAAAACATTCTGGTACTAGGCAGGGCAAGGAAAGAATGACAATCACTTATTCTTGAACACATAAATTGGGTTTCTGGTGCTTGACAGAGATCGATTCGGAAAACGTGAGGAGAAATGAAATCTTTTGTATACTGATAATTTTCAACGATCTTGTGAAATCCAGATAACGACAAGCGGTCAAATTTATCTTACACACCTCGTGAGTGTTAACCAGTTTGTTTAGGTCAGATTTATGCCTAAAGGTGAAATTGACTGTTTTGCGTTTGAAGGGGTTTAAGGTGAGACAGTTTTCCATGGACCACTGGCTGATTTCCAATAAAAAGCCACTTTAATAGACTTTACAGACCAACAGATATCCACCAGAAGATTTACAGTGGTCTTTTATTGAGAAAGAGGAATATGCGGTACGGGATTAGCGGAGGAGTGGAATTGTCGACGTATCTACTGATAAGTGGCTTCTAAGCTAGAATTAAAAATGTATGCCATAGTCATCAGTACACTGGAAGAAATAGTTTTCAATTTGATAAGTTTGAAACTGTTACTGAATGGGGAAAATTTTGTTTTCGTTGTTGTTGATAGAATAGTGTCCACTTGACTAGTGTGAAGATTGTGGAAAATTGTACGCAAAGACCTTGCACGTTTGGTAACATTGAATCAGTTATTTCGAGATAAATACGAATGAATAGGCGAAAGATTAGACTCATAGTCGATCTCGAGACTGAATGAACTTTCTCTGTACTCAGAGATTAGTTTGTATTGACGAATCACCCGTGCGACATAAAGCACACACTTTCAAAACACGACTCTGAACGTTATCCGACGTAGTTAGCAAGAGTACGATATAAAACTAGTAGTAGCTCAATTCACCACCACTCAGTGAACTAAAGCCACTCAATCCCATCAGACTCATTCTATGAGATTCTCTACAAGGCAAGATAGAAAGTCATAGCAGGTCTTTAGTTTATTACATTGCAAGTGGTGGAGGCCCGGGTAATTCGTGAATATTTCACAGAGGTCTTTGTATGGAAGAAGCTGGTCTAATTTCCTATTCAACTGAGAAATAACTACAAGCATTTAGGAGGTGTTTGGTACAGGAATATCAATCTGAATCAAGTAGGTTATCCTCACTTTATCTATGTTCAAATATATTTGCATAGGTTTCTGTTTACATGAGGTGATTACAGATGTAACGGAATAACCGTTTGAGAAATATCTCGTGGGAGATCTAATACAATGCCGATGCTCTATTAAGATGTTTCAAATAGCTCAGTGATTATCATCCTTTTTTCTCTCCTAGACTCTGTTTCATTGTCCTGATATATGTATCATAACGTGTTGACTTCATCCTTGTCAGTTGTCTCTGTCGATCTTCAATCTCTGATTCGAATGCTTCTCTTTGTGATTGTGCAATACATGGATAGTATGTTGCCTGACGATGTGATTTCGTATAAGTGAATCAATGTCATTCTGACATTGGACTGTGTGTGGAGAGCGTTGTTGCGCGATTCTTATGAAAAGCGTTTTCGATGCTACCTTGCTGGAAATTTTCTACTCGATTCTAAGGCTTATTCATACAATTGAATTTCGGTTAACTAATTTTGTTCTATAGTACTTGCTCTGTGCTAACTTAGTGTTACTACGGTTGAGTAGAACGACAAATAGATTCCTAGATGAACAATCACCCTTTAGTTGTCTTTGGAGCGTTTTATCAGTGCACATGTTTCAAAGGAGTTTCTGAGAGCTAAACAGTAGGACGCAAGCATCGGTCCCTTGCTTGAATACAACAAGTCAGTTTGTTCTGGTCGTTACAACGGATGAATACATATTTTTTGACTGCATATTTAAAGAGAGCATACTGACCTCTAATACCCTGCTTGTTCTATCTCAGTCTTGTCAGTTAGACAATATTTTGTCCTTTCTATAATATTTTTAAAAAAAACTGATAAAAACTTGAAAAAATGCACAAATTTACAAATTCCTCTGGTTGTTTACACAAAAGATTTCACAAAATATACACAGATTTGCTAATTAGAGAACAAAGAATAATATATACAATGCATATAAATATTTTATATAGGTTTTACTGGCATCAGCGGTGTCATTTATCAGACGAACCATATATTTAGTTAAAAATTATTCAGTTTTTGATTTTCTTTTGTACAAGGAACTTTGTTGTGTTTAGTCAGTAGTGGCTTGTGGTGGCTGACTGTTTGCTTTCGTCTTCATCGAAACGTTTACTGCCATTGGATTTGGATTGGATTGGTTCGTGTGAGATTTCTTCTTGGAAAATTGAACACGACTGTTTACCACGCCTGATTGCTCTTCATGTTGAAGGTATCTTGGTGCCGTGTGATTAAGGCCACAAGATACTTCAGTTCCCTATAGAAACATCGAGATTCATTCACTGCATTTACTGATCAGATTCTAAACCTTTACGGGTTTATGAATTTCAGTTCAAAGTTTTCAGATTCACATCATTTTGGTCTCTATGGATGATGTTGATTCTGTCGCGTTATTCCGGTGGAATGATTCCGTGTGATGAGTAAGGCTTCAGTACTAATGAAGGAGGGTTAAACAGTTAACGTTTTGTTGGAAAGACCTCCTTCTGAGCACGACGTCGAATAAATGCATTCATTGAATCTATGGAACTCATTTTCGCAGCATAAAACGTAATGTTTCTTCTAGAAGGTCCATAGTTAGCATACAGTTCAGGAGTCTCAAGTAGGAGAAATCATCCATCCTAGCTTACCCTGAGAGCCATCATCAAGCGGGTATTGAACAGTTAATATGTGGATAGGTGTGTCCAGATATTGAAAAACAATATTTCTCCACAATTGCTTTGCTCTGATTTCTCCTGTTCCGAGTGAAATATGGGGTCTCTATTTGGGTATCTGTATTGCACTGGCTTCTCTAACAAAATTTTCAATTGGCTTCTCCAAGCGTGATTCTCTTCATGCTAGCCTATGTCTCTGTAACTAATCGACTCCTACTCAGGTTTCACTCATACTTGGAAAACGCATCTATTCTAGGGGTCTCTTTAACTGGGGTAGAGCACAACTCGATTTCCTTCAGCTGTTCGGTTTGCTGCATGTCTGAGTTCCATGTCTGTTATCCTTGGTGGAGCAAGGGCAGTTGCTGATGAATGTCTAAAGCCTCTGAATGGTTGGAGACGAGCAATGTTAAATTGTTTACAACTACCACAACACAGTTATGAGCAAATGATTGTTGTTATTCAGAGATTCTCTAACTAATTTCTCCCCGTGATAAATTCTCTTTCAAATACTCATGATGTGTCAACACACACTTCAAGTCGAGGCTTTGTAAATGTGTTTGGTGAGACACAGGGAAAAATGTCTCTCTGACTTTACAGAATTCAGCCTTCTGTTTTTCCACAGAGATAGATGAGTCGCCACTAGGATTTATATATTTTGAGTATTATTCTGCTTTATCGCTTCATTTTATTGGGAAATCCGATATCCTAGAAATCGACTCTAAATTCGCTACCGGAATCTTTCATCGTGTGTGCAATCCGGCATTTCGATTACCTCTTTACATGATATGATCATATTTCCTATGAGACTGGTATCCGAATATACACTATTCATATTCACATCGTTTCCGAATCAAATTGTTTCATTACAATTCTTATCTTGATCCGTGAATCACGCTTTTCATTATGAGTCGATAAAATTATCTACAAGAACTTGTTGCTGTTTTAATTCCGTCAATGGCTGCCTTCACTTAATACTGAAGATCGGATGGCTGGAGAGCCTTAAATGATATGCAATCGATAGGAAACTCTATCAGGCAAAAACCTGTTAAGATGTATACACAGGGAAATTGAGATGGGTTGGACACATGCTAAGTGACTCTTCAGGCCATATCACCTGCCAGTTTATCTCTTAAATGGAATCCGAGCGGAAAACTACGGGTTTTTGTGTCTGAGTGTGACACAGAGTAGAGGATATGAAGAGTGAGAGTGAAAGGCGATTGTAGTCAGTTGCACAGCCTGTTGGAACAAGATAACGGAGAACCAGGTTGAATGAATATGTGCCAGTGAGTTATTGTGTCTCACTCCGGATGCAAATGAAGAATCCTAATGATGATAATGATAATAGTCAATAAGAATTACTTCCACCCCTGTATCACGCGTTTCTTTATACTTTATCCAATCACATTTCGATTCATTATACTTTCGAAAGCACTCATCACCATTTTATCCTATTGTGTGCTGGCTGCGTTGTGAAATTCATCATTCAGCTCAATTTCGAATCGCACTTCGCTTGACTTTGACATATTGAACATGGGAGTCGGAAACAGTTCTGGGATTGATGCGTATCTGCACGATGTGTTGTATTCAAATTAAGGTGGATCCACTTCCTACCACAATATTTGCTTGGCTTTCGTGACTTTTCAATGATACTATTCAGTTCCTCATTTTTAAAAGAACCAGATCAGCCTAACTTTCGCTTTGGAGCTGATCGAGTTTAATATGGTTCTTCTATGTACGAGGTGATAGTGAACGTAGGACTATCAGGACTCTAAGAGTATCTAGTATTTGCTTTGCTCTACTTTAAAGCTCTTCATACATGCCATCTCAGGTCGACACTCAGCACCATTCAGTATTCTGTAACTCTCAACTTCTGCCTGTTCAACACAAACTGCTACTCAATTCTTGTTCCCTATGAATAACCAACACTACACATACATGGTGGAATAGACAAATCACATCCTTCTTCGTCTCCCTCACGTTGTGTCGTCTGCACCCGGTCAGCTCAATGTAACTGTCTCTGAATTACATTACAGTTATGAGTAGTCACGGACAGACAGACAGACTGACAGAGAAACGACAGGCGAACGACATAGGGACACCAAGGTTTCTTCTTCTTCTTATAATTAGTTTCAGATGTATATTTGAATTTATTTCCGACCATTCAATAGGGCAGAACACTGACACTATTCTCACCAATGAAATATTCACACACGAACACACACACCACGGGGGCTTTCATTTTCATACGATTCTGTCATTCGGAAAAAGTATATAAGGAGTCAGTGTTCTTCTGTAGAATAAACCATCCATCACAGGAAAATCAAGCATGAAGGCTGTTTTCTGCTGCATTCTGTTCATATTCATCAGCCTGACGATAAATTCGGAAACACGTAAGTGCTACACAAAGACTGTTTATGTGATTTTTCCTCTACCATATGATTGTGTTGAACATTTAAACATTTCGTTGTCATGTTCGTGAAGATTTTGGTATTTTGAGATCCACAGCGGAAATTTCGGTTGTGGAGAGAGCGCCGAAGACCCATGTTAATTCATTTTTGAAGAACTATCGGTGTTGTGTATCTATTCGTTTAGTTGAAGAAGTGGAAGGAGTTTGAAGA
Source organism: Trichobilharzia regenti (assembly GCA_944472135.2). Classification (NCBI taxonomy): domain Eukaryota; kingdom Metazoa; phylum Platyhelminthes; class Trematoda; order Strigeidida; family Schistosomatidae; genus Trichobilharzia; species Trichobilharzia regenti. The sequence continues at coordinate 150,852 of CALYDD020000398.1, read as the reverse complement.
CACTGTTTCTTTTAGATGTCTGTCTCAATCATTTGTGACTCACTGGTAGAATGACTATTGCATTGAAGTATTGTTTTTTCTCGGTCTCTGAACTGTCCTACTCTCTCCTCGGAGATTCCTCAACCTGTCAGAAGGAGAAATAAGAGATGCATCAGGGCTATGTTTATTTCTTGGAATTTTGAAAATTGTGGTTAGATCTCCTCACCCTTCCTCCCTGCCTATAGTTCGATAACGAGAATAGCTGACTCCACTCACACTCTTGAGTTATTTCTTTATCGTTAGTGAGCATGTAAACCTGCGGACTAACACTGTATGACACTGTTCCATTCAGCTTAGGCCATGACTGATATTTGAGATGAAGATGGTGGCATTCCTCTTATGTCGTTTGCACTGACACTTGAATGTTTGATATGCATGGTCGTGCACTTCGCAAGGTTAATGGTGAGTATCCATTCCCTGTGTGGGTAGGATAGATTAGGGAGATTTTCCTGAAACGATGACACATTTGTTTCACCCTTGAACTGTATCCAGATTTTCAGGTTACTTACGTGGAGAACCTTGGGAGATTTCATGAGTCCAGAGAATCTGTTGATATATAAGGACAAACACAGTTGATGGAGTGAACACAATACTTCGTGGTACACCAATCACTACCGTTCACCAGGAGTAGAATTCTAAGTTGAACAGGGTATTCTTGATTCCACATCTTCTCAAGTTTATGAGTAGCTTTGTTTCATTCATCATATTTGAATCTACACTAAAATCTGTGAGAGCGATATCAGTAGATGTTTTCTTTTCCCTAGACTTGATTCATATTCCTCCTGATGTGATGCGGATTTTCTTACACAAGCAGTTTACACTCGAGAACGTCTCTGTGCGTTCGGTAATAAGCTGTCCGTGCTTTTATAGATAAATCATGATTATTCTTTCGAGTATCTTGATTAAACTTAGTTGAGTTTGACTAACAGTGCTTAAATCATCTCTTATCGATGGAGGATAATAGTGCATCCTTTCGATCACGCACCAACATATGATTATACTTGTAAATGTGAGTATATCAGTAATGTCATAGGTGTTTGATAATTTAGACCTGTGTAAATATGCTCGAGTACCTCTGCCATTTCTAAGCAGACATTCAATGGAGTGATGACCGATCGAATACTTCAGTTACTTAATGAGTGTTCTTTTACCATTTTAAGTCTCCTAGCTGATATTTGCATTATTTATCCAAGCGTTATTACTATTACTATTATTCCTCATTGCTTGTGTACTGGGTGGCAGAGTATTTCGCGCTGCTTGTTCTTCCACTCTCACCGGCTAGCCATTGAATCTTCAATATCGAATGAAGGCAGCCGTCGTAGTATGCTGGAAGTCCCACGCATAATCTTTGATATGTACTCACAATTCGTCTCATCAACCTGCTAGTCTGTCTGTATATCGTCTCATGAGAGGTACTTCAACCAATTAGAATCACACATGCTTTTAAAGCTTTCTGGTCAAGCCTCGGGACTTGATCACTATGCGTCATGCATTTTTGTAGTCTTGGTCACTTGCTCGCTTGACTGTTTTGGAAATACACTTTTCCAACTCGACTCTGTGATTCTAATGGAATTTGAGGGTTTCGCGTCAGAGAATATCCAACTGGGAAATTGTCAAGTGCTTGTTATATTCAACCAACTTGACGTCATAACAACCTTTTACAGGCTAACTATCGGCTAGTAAACTGGATGACTGCGTTGACAAGGAATCAAACCCAGACCCGTCACGGGACATCACAATTATTTTATGAGAGGTTATATCACCACAATGTGATATCATTAACGGAACCGTTGAAAATCAGAGAGCACTGGATAACCGTTTCACACATGTTCTCGACTTCATGTCAGTTCACACTCACAGCGAATGTAAAGCTTGACCAACAATTACTGGGAGAGTCGATTGATTAATAAGTTACTGGATAAGATCCCTCCTGGTGAATTATGACTTTTCACTGAGGAAAGTTACAAATCCCTGTGTAAACTCCACATATTTCCATCTATTCTGTAAGTGAAGTCAGTTGATGACTAAATCTGTCTTAAAGTCAGTTGAATTAGGTCACCTGAAAACTCGCTAACAGCATGTCTTCAGGTAATGACACTGTAAATTCTGCATTATACTTTGTGCACTTTGTCAGATCGTATAGGTAAGTTGTAGTCATTGTTTCTCATTTTTGATGGATGTGCTTGAAAGTGAATAATTTCGGCGGAATGAAAATTACTCAGCGAGAAAGTTAACTCACAGTGATAAAAATATATCTACACTTTGAATATGGTTGAAGGTATACTCAACAATCACAATAGGATATCACTGACTCAAAATTATTGATGTTAATAAGAAAGGCGAAGGAGTATTTAATATCAAAAGACGCTGCCACACCGTCACCAATAGTCACATTTCTATTTATTTGGTTTTCCATAACAAAGAGAAATATCACATCGAGATTTTCGCGCCTCTAAATATACTAAAGAGCTTTATAAGTGTAAGAGTCAATCATCTGACGGAGTCAGGTTGTTGAATGATAACTATAAGTCAAATTCCTTTCCAAGTCTGTACTAACAATAACAACTTCTCAGCATCACACTGAGAAAAGCCAGTCATCAAATTTGTGATAGTCAGTTGATCGGTCTTGTAGCTGAGCTGATCGAGTAGCGATTTGTTCGAATCCCAACTAAACTCATACTTCCGCTTTATCTTCAGTCGCCACCCGTCGCCTACATTAGTAGTAGTCTATTAGTCCCATATAAAAACCTCTAAACGAAACCAGTTTCCACGTGTTCAGAAACACATTTAGAGTGTCTTTTCAGGCAGGGTTGGTTGGCCCACGAAATACCTTTCTCCTTCTCTCGGGCTTAAGATCAGCTGAAAATCAAGCGAACACGTGAATTGGTTGGCGATGGAGACGCATACAGAAATGAGGGGAAATGTGATATTACGTGATAGTCTGAGAGAAGCAGAAGAGCTAGGAGAAGTCAATACCATGATGCTGTTAGTAACTGAAGAAGTCCCTCCTTCGCTGCTGTTGTCCCACTCATCTGCGGGTCTGATGCCCCAGGCGCACTATTATATCTTCAGTAGGTTATCCTCATTCAAAATGAATATGCACGGCGATTCATTGACAAGCCTATCAAACATAACTACACTTTTCATCCCTTCTCATGTATTATTTAGTATTAGCAAATATAATTATTCCTGAATAATCGCCACTCAAGCAGTAATGAAAAGAAGAAGACAAACAGTTCGGCGAATTCATTTCCCTCCCTAACATTCATGTACAATCACTTTTTCACGAAAGAGGGTGGTGACGGAAGAGACAAGTTGTCATAATCACAGCCACTAATATCATTCAACGCAGTGGATAAGTTTAACTGGGGTATTACATTTGTGCATTCAGCTCGATGAATGCGATGGAAAGTAACACCACGGGTATAGGGAGACGGTTGTCACTGATCGGCTGTCGTTGCTAACGCCTTCCACCCAATCATTTTCATACCCGAAAGAGAAGATCTTGTAAATTTCTTTCTTCCTCTGTTCGTCTTTTCCTACAATTCTAAGAAAATCCGGTCAGATTAGTAAGTTTGCCTTTGATGCGATCACTGTTTCAATGTTTGGTGAAGTCCTCTCTGAAACAAGTATATTCTTTACGTTTTGAGACTGGAATGAGAAATATTACTGCGTTGTATAGAGATGAATGACACGAAACATACTACTGACAAGTTGGCTGAAATGAGCGGTGATATTCCCATCACATTAAACTTTGATCACTACTAACCAATTCGATTAATTTATTCGGAAGATTTGAAATTAAGAGAGATCGAATTTTCCGATATCCTCCCGGTCGAGTTTGTGCACGTTTTCGATTTCCACCGTAATACATGGCCACCCCGAAACACTCAATTAGTGATGAGTACCAGTGACTGACATGAACATATCACAACAGAAAATACAGGCAAGATAATGCAGATCCACGCATCTTTTGTTCATTATAGGGGTAGGATTCTGTGTAGTTGGTGATGTACAGATCATACATGCAATATTTTATTCGATAGAATAAGCCATCGCATACAGGTAAATCATGTCCACACTGAACTGTGTTATCTTCGAAAAAACTTGAAATAAGATTATAGAAGTTCCTCTGACAAGTGGAAGACTGTCAGTTCACGACATTCGTCTCACCGAAATCTAACCAACTTCACATCTTACAACACCCATAATGAAGTTCACACTCTTATTCCTTACTTCGCAAGTCTAATATAAATTTACCAATGTTCTTTCTGTTTATCTCCTAGTCTAATACAGTAAGTTGATGACATTTACATTTGTAATCATCGTTTGAAGTGAGCAGATAATGCTTGCCTAAAACATTGACTGATGAAGTTGGGAATTTATGTCGAACTTGATTAGACAACATGAGACGCTGAACACTGTACAACGAATCACATTCGTTGTAGGTGATATATGCATATCACCGGCATAAACCCATCTTGTTTACTAAAACTTTCTGTGATCTCAGAGACCGAGAGTGTGTACCACTGTGAATAGTAGTGTTCAATTGAGTCTCATCATGCATTTCACTATCGAAATCTTATCAGTCTTAGTGTTCAGTCAACTGTCATGTGAATCCCACACAATACTTTCTCACATCTGACGAGATATTCTGGCAGTTTTTAACTAAGTACTTCAAGTAAGATTCATAATATGTTTCATAAGTTTCAGTCTGGAGTTGATTGAACTGCAAAACTGCTTAAATCGCCTATAAACTACTTTGGGTGGAAATGTCTATTTATTTAATCCATAAGATCGGCTTAACTCTACTGGCGCTGATTCAAATGTCGGCTGTTCTCGTTGACGGTCTTCTTGACTGATAATTTTCCCCAGAGAGCAGCATTATTCATACAAGCTTCCCTCTCTCTCTCTATTTATTTTAACCGATCACTTCAGAATGCTGAAGAATTATGTAACCATGCATATATCCCCACCCAGTAGATGAATGGTCAGCAGTGAGACACTGTTTCATCTCTAATGCATGGAATACTGTGTTTGCGTGTGAAATCGAAGAGTCTGAGGCTGAGTTGAAACTGCGTGGATTATGCAGGAGACAGGATATGCTCGTTTGGTAATGATTCAAAAATCTATATTGGCAGGGAATGACATATCTGTTTTCTATGTGGGACTTTGTTACTCTCCTACTTAGGCAATATACAACTAATTGCACAGTTGTTCATCACATGTGGGCTTCACCAAGACAAATGTGTGGAGTGCTCAACGCTTACGTTGGTTAGTGATGGTGCATTATGCATCACAATTCATCAGAAGTAAGAAATCATATTTTGTTATGATCCTTCCGAGTGCCCCAGTGTTCAACAGAATTCACTTGTAACACATAGGTTCTAGTTAACACTGTTGATCAGGTCAAGGGTATGTAGTTCCGAAGGACACCAAACTTTGACGAAACAGTACATGCTGTTTTCTACTGATTCCTTAACCCTACTAAAGTCACAACCCAAATTAAAATCGATCATATCCGTACATGCACTAAAATATTTTCAGCCTTATTTGTTCCTCCCCTCCCATGAAGGTGTGAAACTGTGTCACCCACCTTCAATGGTGGTGATGACAGTGATTTGGCGCCTAACATAACTTGTCACTGTCATTTAGTCATCCATCAATCAGGCAGGTTTGGGCAGTCAATCAATCTAGCCTCGAGGTTTTGATTTTCAAATTCCGCTCACGTTGTTGCATACACTCTTACTTTATTTTAGAGCATCAATAGAATTTCTATCTCATTGTCATAGAGAATTGAGTCAAGAGTATAAAATAGTTATTTTCATGTGCTTTTCTGATTCTGTGAACCAATTACAGGCCTGCAATGTAAGTCACATTTCCTGTTGTATTCTGTAACACACAGTCATCCTGGGCTTGCCTAAACTGAAATTTCTGGAGTCGTTGGGGCATTTTCGAAGGTCAAATCGATTTGATGATAAAGTTGCTTAGAGAAATAATTTCATCCAGAAAACGAGTGAGAACAATAGTGCACTCGGCGTCTTTTTAGGCCGGTGTCTTCGTACAACAGTACTAATACACACTTATAATCTTTTTTGAGAAATCTAATTATGGAACTTGAGACGACTACTGGATGATACGACTGATCCCTCCAGGTGAATATGCTTGCATTGTCTCTAATCAGATTATCGCTACATATTTGATGGTAGCAGAAACTGGAGAGCGAGATAATTCTTCTACCAGCTAATGAAATACACATGGTTAGCGAGTGCACTTCCTGGGATGCGAACCTAGGACCTCCCACGCATTGCTGCCTACCAATCTATCATTTATCGACCGAATCGTAGTTCATGTTTAATATCGCTACAAACACGAGTCCTCGGCTTTTATCACGATCGAATTATGGAGTTGACGGTAAATTCGGAATCCTGAGTATATTTATTATTTTGAATGATTCGAATATGTCAACGAAATGCTCCTCATCCACAAGGTGTCTGTGGATCGATCCTCCCAATAATTTCGAGTGCTGTGTAGCAGGAATTGAGTTCTCCGTATGACTTGTCAGCTGACCACTGTTCCTGTCATGGGCAAGGACATTTCCTATAGCCAGAATTTCTCCAAATCTTATTATTTTGTTGTCCATCCTTTGTCCTTTTATCGAATCAAACACAGCATCTCCAGAAATAGTACAAAACTCACCAGATGTTCTTTCCTCTTGCTCACTTCAACAGCTGCCTCGGGTGAGAATAACTGATCCATTCATATTGCATATCCTTGGTTCGAGATATTCATTTAATCTATCGATATACAAATAAGACACAATATGAGAATGAAGAACGCTCATTTGATATGAATCATAAGTGGCTGAAACTAGCAAAACGGAGTACACTTTCGCTGGATTTCGCATCAAATCTGTACAGTTAAATGGCATTTCTGTACTGGATCATAAAAAATGTAAAATCGACGTCGACTATGCCTTTCAGTAACACAGTCAATACTACAAAAATGCTCCCAGTGCGATAAGATGAGATATAGGCAACTGGTAAACTGTGAAACACTGAATGAATGATGTTTTGTGTGACCTGAATTCCTTCAGTGATGCATAACCTTAGTCACTCAGATAGAACAACTAAAAACAGGGATGTAAGTGATTAGAAATGAGGAATATCATTCACAAATGAAGAAGCATACTGGGATGATGTGTGGAGCTCGTTTACAAGGATTTCAAGAGGTGAATGGATGAAATGAAAACGGATGAATCTACATGCCTTTATTTTTAAATGTTTATAAGTTACAGCACCCTCAAGCACTTAAACAAATTCTCTATATCTTTTGAAAGGCCTCAAGGGTAAGAGCCAAACACACCTCTGTACTGACTAACGCACAATGACAATTGTATGCACATTTTGTTTTGGTTAAAAGTAATAAATGCTAGTCTGTAAATAATCAAGTCACATCTGATTTGAAAGTCATGGTGAAGTTTCACCCTGAGTTCGGATGTTGTTGGTTCGACAAAATGCTCATCCACTGCCGGTCGTCATTATTCACATAACATCGTGTCAATCCACAGACATAGTTGAAGCATCTGTAGTGGGAGAATTCATGTCGATAGAGATCAACCAATCCAGCTCAGTAAGGGAATCAGCCAACGGAGACTACGATTACGCCTAACAACAAATAAGAATATTTCAGTTATTATCCCTTGGAGTTCGGAGTGGAACACAAGAATTCAGGAGCACATCTGCATTTTCCTCTGTTGTCCCCAGTTCTTTTCAGCTACTAAAAGACTTCTCATAGAATTTCATCTCCTCCATGTCACTCTCGAGGTGACGTCCGACTTGTCACTTCCTGTTCAGGTTTCCTTCGGAGGTTTGCCTGACGAATGATGTCATTCATCTCTACCTTAATCTTAGGACCAATCCAACACCATTTCCATATGCATTTCTGTTAGAACGTAGGTTCGTGTTTGGTGCGTTGTCAGAGTCCATTGCTGCTAATTCCTTCCAGTTTGACATCTGATCCATTATGTGGTGGAAAAGCAGTTGCTGACATCAAGTCTCTCAACCATACTGAAGAAGTTACCAGCTTGACACAAATTCTGAAAATCCGAATCCTTCCCATTACGCTGATTTCAGTGGACTATAATTCACGATGATTATCTATCAATGACAGGAAAATATGACCTAATGAGACGACAATAACGTAATAACCACCAGCTTGGTTGACTGAATAGAAGAAAGTCACTTACCAATAGGAGAGACTGGTTCCACAGACTCACTCACCTCAATACAACGACTTCGTTCAGCTGTTGTTGTCTAGAAGTGGAATTTGGGAGAGGTAGATTTCGTAAAGTTTGTGACCTGTCACCTGAATATACCTACGCTCTCCCAATTATTGATGGCATTACCGTCGAAATCTGACTGAAAATGACTTCAATAAATACTTCTTATATTAATAAAATTAGTAATTTGTTGCTTCTCTCAAAGGTAAGGTCCTCAAAGGTAAGAGATAAACACACCTCTGTACTGACCAACATACAATGACAATTGTATGCACGTTTTGTTTTGGTCAAAAGTAATAAATACCTGTCTGTGATTAATAAAGCTACATCTGATTTGAAAGTCGTGATGAAATTTCACCCTAAGTTGGGATGTTGTTCGTTTTATTGAGATCACATACTGCCTGCACATCTTGTTTATAGACTATCTTCAAACATGAGATAAAAGAATACTATTCTGTTGATAACGACTGGCAGTGAAATGTAGAATGTGTACAATTTATCCTGCTCGGCAGCTGTTGAATGGAAGTATCCGCATTCACAGTGAGTGGAGGTGTCCTAGCTGAAACACGTCCGCAGCATACACCCAGGTTTCAAACACCATATCATTGGCCAAAAGACCAGTTGACAAGTAGTGAACACGACAAAATGTTCATCATGAAGTCCTCTTTATCTATTAAATTATTTTTCATAGAATTTCATCTGATCGTAATCAACAAAAGTAGATTCGTGTTGATATTCAGACACCGTTGAAGCATGTTTACTGGAAATCAACATGTCAGAAGAGACCAAGGATTTCATTTCAGTTTGAGAATCAATCAACGGCGACCGCAAATGCGTGTAACAACAAATAAGAATAATTCTGTAATTATAGTTAGGGTTTTTGAGCAGAACACAGGAATTCAGGAGCATATCTCCATTTCCTTCTGTTCTCTTCAGTTAGTAAAAGATTTCTCATAGAATTTTTATCTCCTCTGTGTTAATCTCGAGGTGACGTCCAACTTGTCACTCCACATTCAGGTTTCTCTCGGAGGTTCGCCTGACGAGTGATTTCATTCATCTCTCCCCCAAGCATAGGTCCAATCCATCCATATTTCCACCTGTATTTGTGAGTCAGAGTCCATCGTTTATAATTCCTCCCAGCTGGGCACCTGATCCACAATGTGGTGCAAACGCAGTTGCTGACAGCAAGTCTCTCAACCATACTGAGGAAGTTACCAGCTTGATACAAATTCTGAAAATCCGAATCCTTCCCATTACGCTGATTTCAGTGGACTATAATTCACGATGATTATCTATCAATCACGGGAAAGTTTGATCTAATCAGATGACAATAACGTAATAACCACCAGTTTGGCTGACTGAATAAAAGAAAGTCACTTACCAATAGGAGAGACTGGTTCCACAGACTCACTCACCTCAATACAACGACTTCGTTCAGCTGAAATTCGGGAGAGGCAGATTTCTCAAAGTTTGTGACCTGTCACCTGAATATACCTACGCACTCCCAATTATTGATGGCATTACCGTCGAAATCTGACTGAAAATGACTTCAATAAATACTTCTTATATTAATAAAATTAGTAATTTGTTGCTTCTCTTTCTCTCCCTAAATATGTAATCTTGAATTGCCTTCAGTTTAAACGTGTAAGTAAATAAGCATTGATGTATGAGGGTTTGATTATACTTTTTGATATGTGAAAATCGACAGAAATTGATGGTCGAGTGGATGTGATGCCGTTAGTTGATTTTAATCACTTCAAAACACCTTCGGCGTATATAACGGCACGAAACTGTTTGGTAAGATCTCGAATTAGTCCACTGTATCGAGGGTCAAGTGTGAATGTGGAACAATGGATGATAATTGAGCAGGATACTAAGCTTAAGATTAGCACTTCTTAGATTGTATTGGTGAAAGTGGAAGGAGGTTTGAAGACACCTGACAGAAGTATTAACGTTATCAACTAGTGGTCCTCGGAGATTTCATTGAATAAACGTATGATCATGATGTGACATCAGTTTGAGAAACATTGTCGAGGACAGCTATTTTGGCCTAAGTCTTCACTTATACTTGAGTTACTGTCTATGACATTGACTGAGGGTTGACCCGTTTATCTCGCTAATTGTCAAGAGTTGTGAAAAATGAACTGGACATTGGATCGAGTGTCAGTGGTTGGATGGTCTACTAGCCTGTCTCGTAACTGAAAGATCCTGGGTTACAAACGCACTGGTTTGGTGAGACCTGAGGTTCTCGAACCATGAGGAAACAAACAGCTGTCCGATATTTCTTGCCAGTTTTTTGCTGAATCTCCAACGAAGATCAGCTCGCAGTCACACCCGTAACTAAAAGGTGATTTGTTTGTATAGACAATTAATAATGTTGAATCTTCAAGTGAAGTCAGTCAGCTTTCCAGTTGGCCATATTTTCATCAGCTCCCTACCCATTGTATGTGTTTGTGAGCTTGTCTATACTGGATGTGAAATGCACTGGTTAACACAAATGTCCTGATACAATTTGAATTCTTCTTCTGATTTCAGCTCTGTCCTGTAAGTGGTAGTAGTAGTAGTAGTAGTAGTAGTAGTATCATAACTGTTTCCTTGTTATATCGAATTTCAACTACAACTAAACTATGTCACCAGTCTTACAGCCTGTTGCAATTCAAACTATACGGATCCAATGAGTGAATGGAAAATGCTCTATCCTCGTGTTGTTCGATAGTCTTTTCATTGATTTCAGTGTTGACCACGAACTGACTCCAGTGAGAGAATCAATGAGAGCTGAGCGTGTACTAGACAAATTACTGCCTGTTACTGGAGAGTTACAGATAAGGAGGTATTTCCTGATACGTACCTCCCGGTTGTCACATGTGTCGGTGTTATAGTGGCAGAATGCTCACCAGCCCCACCTCTCGTCATCTGGAATTCGAAAGCTGGCTGACTCACTACTTAACATCTCTCAGCTCACTGGTCGATAGTAGGCCAGGGAGAGATGAGAGTCTGATCGTGTGACTATTAGCCTTACTATGTGTAAGGAAACAACAGGGCTTCCAGCCTGAAGGACTGCGTTCTACCTGGGACGCCAAGGGATATTACTATAGATCTACATCATCTCCAATGTTTGTCTTAACGAAGAAGGTTCGTGACCAACTTTGGAAACTACTCTAGTAGTTAATCGTGGATTCAACCACAACAACACTAATAATACCGTTGACAGGCGAAACTAAAAGATATGAATAGCACCTCACGGAAGTGCTTTCAATACCTCAAACAACAATCAAAACAGTTCTTACTAGTGGTATATATATACGCCTTGAATGACCTCAACAATCATTAAGCTCCCTAAATGCTCAGAAGCTTCGTCAATCGATTAGAGTTTAGTCCACACAAATTAATGTGAATAGGAAATACGGTATACCGGAAACACTTGATTTCACTCTCAGATGCATCACAGCTTTTCAATTCCTAATATAAGTGAATGCCTTCTCCTCTAGTTATTTACTCCATAAAATGATCTAAAACGCGAAATTCCACAATTTTCAGAGTCTACGTTTCACGTTATTCATGTGTAGCCAATTATGTTACCAAGAAGATCATGCATATTGTTATCAGAATCGTTTCGATTTCCAAAGGTAAAGCAAGTGATACTTTTACCCTTCGAACTGTGCGGAATTCGAAAGGCGAAATTATCGGCTAATATCAATCAGACAGTAGTATACAGTGGCATGCAGACCTACAGTTTCTCCAAATTATTGCTTCACTGCAAATTCCACAAACTCCAGTGACTATGATGATCGTAGATATCGCCAATTTACTATCGAAATACTTCCACTGAAAATATCCTATTGGTTGATTCCCTCTAAAATACCAGTCTGATAGTATTCAGAAGACCTAGTAAAACATGAATGTTCAGGAATGATATCTAATCTGTTCAGAAAATGACCGATATTTATTGCAAATCATGGTATATATACTTTTGTCCAACCGGAAAGATAGATAACCATTGGGATCGAATGAGACACATGTGGCTTCTCAGCCAGTGGTGAAAGCAAACCGTTAAATTGATGATTACGTGATTATCGACTAGATTGAGGACCGATAACTTTGTGTTCGTCTTGTAAGCTGTTCCATTGCCAAGTCTTACTACCGTTGAGTGGAGTTTTCTTCACAAGGTAGCCTTTTACGTGACTGTTTTATTGGTAATTCAATAAGTTTTAATGAATCTTTCTACAAAATCACTTCCGATTCAGCCTGAAACAGTGACAAGACGCGAACCTCGGTGAGTTCTATTTTACCTTTCCTGCAGTTGAGTAAACATACATGCGGATTTCTTCAACGAGTGACATTCATCAATGGAATACGGAGGGAGAGAAAGAGTTGAAATTCACAGATGCTGGGGAGACATTCACGTCACAATACTCGTCAGATTGTCGAGTGGAAACGGAATGGAGGAAGCGATGAGTCGGTCATCTGAGTATGACACACAGATGATTATGTGCTCAGGTGGGTTATTGGTGTAGTAGCCAGTTGAGGGGAATATCAGAGAGTCGATTGCAATGGAAGCACCTAGATGAGGTGGTGTGTTCCACTTGGAAGCCAAACAAGCCATGACGATTATCTGAAATCAAGAGAGAGTATGAGCAATCCTCAAATCTGTCATCCTTACTACTACGTTCCTCTCAGAGTCTCGAATGTTTCGTCGTTCAACGGTCTCCTAAGCTTCTGTCCAATCCAACAGGGATCATTTAGACACCTGTCACAACAAGCTATTAATCAATTCAAAATTGACTAAGACAACTACTGATGATCATCCTGATTATGTGATTTCATACAATTTCAGACTTCCCGTAAGTTGATCACTATTAATGTTAAGACAAGGGTAATTTTATTATCCTGTAAAACCAATTCAATTACTTCGATTAGTGAAGTATGACTTCAGTGAAAGACTTATTGAATTTTTTAATGTTTAACTGATGAGCCGTTAGTCGAAATGTGATAAACTGACAAGTATTCTCTCACTACTCACATCAATCAGTAGCATGTTTGGTACGGAATGCCATTGAAATTCGCCCATTCGATAAAATTCCTCAGTTCGTGGTGCTGAAAAGTTGCCACAGTTTCCTTAAGAAATCAAGAATATTCAGATCACAATGTGTGATCTGCTTGACGTCAGCAGCGGTGAACCTGGTTCGACTGAGCTCAAACAGCAGGACCAGTTTCAGCAACTGAATTCCGGCTATCTAATTTTGCGAACAGATGATGCACAGAATCTAATCTGTGAAACTTAGAAATACAAAGTCACTTCTGTTCGACGTCAGTGGTTTCTGAAAGTTACTCATATATCAATTAATCAATCAATCAATCAACAGTATTATATAGTCTCGCCCTAGCGTGATTGAGGTTTTTGAGAGACAATTCAATATTCTTACCATATTCATTGATTTCTTTCTCTGAAATATATCCCTTTTGTGTTCATTGGCTGATGAATATTGTCGGCCAAGGGATTTGTGGGTTAACTTGAATTTTCGGACTTAAATCTGCAATGGGTGGGAGTCATGCATTCGCTTTGTTAAACAGATTCAAACTGAGATGAAAAAGCTGTTCACTACATCGTCGTTACCAGTGGTAGTCTAACAAATGTTAGTTTGTGATCAGTCAAACACCTGCGAACTAACGATTACCTAAGGTGATGTGCAGAAGTGAAATGTGAATCAAGGAGACTTTATCAACACCCCTTCTTCATCGAGAAGTTTGCTCCACAGTTTGTAATCGGTTGAGTCAATAATCATTAAAATGCTCCTTCTGTAAATTATAAAGATGTTGAGGCATTATCACTGAGCAGAATGCATCAGTAGACTTTGACTTTAAAGCACACACAACTGGTTCATTTTCACACAGAGATTACCGTGAGTCATTACCATTATTATTACCACTATTATTACTATCAATACGACTTTCATGCAAAAATAACCATTGAACTTATTCGGAATACTTCATCAACAGTAAAATTGACGGGACAGGATAATTCAGAAACTAAAAGAGCGACTATGAAAGTCGAATCATCATTGTAATTGTGACTAGTGATTACACATTGTGTCAGATACACCATCTACTGAATACTACTCTATCACCACCCCATACATTATTTTTTGAAAAACCAAAGCAACTTGGAATTCTCAAATGATGGTGTGTACAGATTTAACCGATCTCAAGTGAGATCATGATAGAATGTCAGCTATGGAGAATCATCGAAAGTCATAGAATGGTGGTCAGTTATTTCACCCGACTTTGGGACTACCTGCCAGTAGGTAGCGGTGAACACACTGAATATAGAACCGAGGACCTTCATGTGATGAGGTCAACCCACCAACCACTCAGTCACTGAGACAGAAACAACGACCTGAGAATTTCAACTTATGCCCATCACTACCCGACATCCTCGCCGAGTGTTTGTCTTTTCAATTAACTTGGTAGAAACCACCGGTGACTGCTGTATAGCTGAACGACTGGCGATTTCATTTCACCGTCAGTTACCAAAAAGCTTTGGATCAACAAGAAAAGTGTTGATTCTAAGTGCTCAAACCTCAGAAGTATCACAGAGGAGGAAGAAATGACAACTGAGTACCTACCGAATTAAACGTTTCTTTAACTGAACTCCCTTCATGATCTAACCTAATATGAACTTGCTTTTTAAAGTCTGCCAATCATGAGTACAACAGATGCAAGAGTGGCCTAGTAGTACAGTCAGATGTCAGGATATGAATCAGTCAGTCAGCCAGACAGTCAATCTGTCACTCACCCAGGCACACTTCACTTAAACTACAGAATTTACTGTACTCTAATCATACTGTGTTCGTGAATTAGGCTGTGTTTAACACCATTTCTCAAAAACTTTTCTAAACCTTGATTCATTGGGAAGATACACACTACAAATACTTCTGCTTATCCACTTTCTTTTGGATTCTTCCACTGTAGGCGAGCATAAGTGAAGACCTTCAATTACTGATTACAAAGAGATTGCACGTTTGAATCGCAATGGATACATACATATGTACTTTTGTCTGTTTGTGTGTCTGTGTCTTCGTGTGTGTAGGTGTGTGTAATTGACTAAAGGTGATTATGTTAATAAACTGTACACTGCTCTTTGTAAAATTATAATAAATAAAGGATTTCTGGTAAATATTCTGTGTTCTATGGTTTATTCTCTCAGCTGAAAAGGAATGTGTCAGAGTATATATCCAACAAAAAGGAGTTACAAGTCTCATTCAGTAAATATAGAGCCTCGACAATGCTTGCATACAAAGCTAGGTGAATGTGTTGACTGAGAGTCAAGTGTAATGAAGATATACATTCGATGGTCTAAACCCAATTCAGAATGTAAATGAAGAACAATGTTGATAATTCTGTGTATGATGAACTACCGCATAGAAAGACTACTTTATGTATCCTGTTTTCAAAGTCCTCACTTCATGCACAGTCACATTAGAAATCATCAAACAGCAACATCCAATATGAAGCCATATACTAATTATTGATTTAGAACTGTGGTGATTACACCTATCATATCACCCGGTTGCATTCGCTACCCAGTGAGTGGGTATCTAACCATCGCATGTCTGTTTCTTTCGTTTTCGGATCGAGGTGCGAACTTACCTGAATAATCTCAGGGAATTCGTGGTGAAATTTCATGTCGAACCGTGTGAACTGCAAATCACAAATCTCATTTACCAACATTGTACAAGCTACACATATTCTCCGAGTCGCTTAGTGATATGAGTGACATATATCATCCTGACAGCAATGACGAAATTATACATAAGCCGATTCGCTAATAATACTAGTCATAATAATAATAATAATAATGTGGCGGAGATTCTATCAAATAGTCAACAACAAGTAGACCGAATGGCGAATACTGAGATGCTGATTTAAAACAACCAACCTGTCTTTCAGAAGCCTTATGAAAATCAAATCACCGGAACAGTTGAGACGCTATATGTGCATGCTGAGGAGCTAACATTAGGTAAAACATTTCTAGATATCAAGGTCAACATTACATGTCTACTGAAAGATGGGAGCATACACTACGAGTAGAAAGCCTTCTACACCGTCATAATCAGATTTCGAGATAGACTCTCCATAGAAGTATCTCCTTTGAGTTGTTAACACCAAACGAATAGCTTTCTCTCCCACCCTGTTGATTCCTGCTTGAGACTGTGGTATTTCATATTCTCCTTTATAAACTACCCCGGATATTCATATACGCTCATTTCCGGCAGCAATTAGCGGTAGCCGTCACGCTCACTGAGCACTACGCAGTAATCGCCTTTACAGCCAAATTTCTCAGTGATATCTGAATCCCATCAATGATGTCCGCAATGTGCTCGTTAAACCAGGAAATACTTCATTTTGGCGTCTCATGGGTTGTTGATAAATACTGCAGACTGTATATCTCACAGTCCTGCTGTAACACCGAAACACAAGAGAATTTAGTGACGGAATTGTATGTTTGCAAATTGAAACAGGCATTGGGCGAAAATACGTCCACCATGGTAAAGAATAACAATCTGTTCAAATATTCGGCATTGTGCTACCTTTTTCTTCCGTATTGTGCTTCTTAATTTTCATTCCGTGTGATCCATGCTGTTTCACAAGCATCATCCAGTAAATCCATTTCTTCGCCACTCAATATTCTCGCAGATGATATGCACATATAGGTATATCTGCATCTACATACTGTCCATAGGTCTCTTCAGTAGCAGATGACACACCATGACAGCAGTCACTGTACTTGACAAAGGAGTTCTATAGAGTATTCGGAATGTGGTGCGAATTCAATTACGAAAAACAAATGTTGTTATTAAATCAGAGAGCAGTGACTCCTTAATAGGTGACCCAGTATTGCTGAGAGAGACAGAGAGAGAAAGAGAGAGGTGAACTACCATTACGACCAAAATCTTCGTCATGCATGCGATGCGCCCACTGTTCTGTCGCTATCCATTCTCAAGTACTATCATGTAAACTATTTGAATATCCTTGACATGAGTTGCTTAACCATGACAATGACCACAGAACGATGTGAACAAATTCATCTCCCACTCTATCAGACTCCTTCGTTGCAGCTCCACACAAGCTTCCTCAACTGAAATAAACACCAATAGGTAAATCAAATTCAACTACATGTCTCTAAAATGTCGCAGGGAGAGGTTTGAATTCTCAATCGGAGTTGTCATAGATGCTGACCGTTCTAATACGTGTTGTGATGAGTCAGAAATCTTTCGATAGAACTTGTATGAGTGCCAGATATTAAACCGATTAGTCTTGATGAATGGTTGGCCGTGTAATGAATACATCCTGGTGATGACAGCTACAGCATTCAACGTTTTAAATGGATGCTTTCCATGATCTTCGCCGTAAGTTTCGCACTACTCTCACAACCACCCTCACCCTAATCCAAACTGAACCAAATCCTACTCAAATGAGATACCATACTTAGCTACACCGTGACGCTAATTCTAAACAAGTGTGAAACGTGCACTTGAGGCGATGGAAAGCATTCATCTCACTGGATTCACTCAGTCAGAAGTGAGGAAAAATACCCACCGATGACACTGGTTGGTGGTGGTCGCGGTGAAATCTCAAACTGGTAGAATTTCGATTTCGTGGAAGGGCGTTGAGCCGAGTCCCAGTGGCTGATTGGTTTACGAGCACGCCTTGTAACCGGAACGTCCTGGGTTCAAATAGCGTCGGTTGGTGCACGCCATCGACAAGTTCCTAACTAGGCTGACCAAACAGCTGTCTAATACTCACAATTGGTTTTCAATGCTTCTCTAACAGATATCGATCCGTGATAAACTTGCGACAATGCAAATCCCTACAAATAACTCCTGAGAACTACTGGTTGATGACGGTGACGTAGACTGACTTCTAACTTCCAGATGGTAATATATAATACCACCATGCATTGATGAGTGGTTTTTTGATGGCCTCTTGCCGTATCAAGCAGATGACTTATTGTGAAATGGAAACCATGGTGAAATTTAATCTCCTCGAACTGTGTAATTTGTGAATCATGAGGTGATTCGGACATTGCGAAGAAGATCAAGTTTTAGAAACTCCTGCAGTATGTTTCTTCTGAATTCTCCTTCGAAATGTGTATAGCAGTTTAGACTGAAATTTATTTGAACAAGTCGTAAGTTTGAAGGACAATTCAAAGAAAGATGTAATCGAATCAATAAAATAATATGAAGTCGGAATACACGACACTTATAATTATGGATAGGTGATTGGGTAACCCAAAGATATTTAAGCCACTCATCAACAAAATCATTCCCTTGGAAAATTCCCAAAGCATATAAATTGATGGTAACTGAAAAGACTCCCTTTCTTGCATATATCATATCCGAAATTGTAGTGTGTGGCTATAAATTTTGCTTGAAGATTTTAACTGCTCATAAATGTATGAGTAGCCAAAATGCTTTGTACAATTTTCTCGAAAGGCAAAGTTTGCTGTCATTGTGTTCTCTAGATGAAAAATGTTTAAGTTGAAAATAATAGCTTTCACAATTGGATCTGGATAAACTAATTGACGTAGGTTAGACAAATCCGTACTGAAGTTCAGTGATTTGTGTGTATCTGACCAGTACAATGAGAATATCATTTACCGTTTCTTGTGAGGGTTGTATACTGGCGATTGAATGATTCGCCTAAAACAACCACTGTTCTGTGTATAGAAGAAACAGGTCCAAACACTTCCACTTCCCTGGTCATGGGTTGAAACTTCGAATTCTTCCATTGATATCGATCCAACGAAGTCAATATCTGCCAACCGACAGTTGGAAATTCTTCTCTACTAACATCATTTGTTTGTTACTCCTTATTTGTTTTCAAGTGAATTTTGATTTTTCAGTTGACTCAACTCATCGCATCGACTGAACCGAAATGAACGTCTCTTCAACAAAGTCTGAGGAATAACTTGAAGTGATTTTGTGGATTTTAGTTAGCAGGTTTATCTCTGATTCTTTCACGTACTTCTATTCGTTTGTCTTTATCTGGTTTCACTCACATATTTCATTGATCGATGTTGTTCCTATAGGAATTGCACGTTCCCACCCATTTCTTAAATAGCCGAAGCAAAGGATACTTGATTTCAGGTTCTATGCAGTTCCCTTCCTGTACTTTACTTATAGTCACTATCCTTCAGAGGATTTGTCACTCTGTTCTATGTATGCCTGACTGTCAAATTACCAACACTTTTTCAGCCAATATTCCACACCACCTGGTTTGGTGATCCTCACATGTAGTAGCCAGTTAACACTGAAGTCTAAGCCCATGGCACTGATTACTCAATTGTGACCAGTCCATATATTTGTTACATTGTTTCATGTGGTCAGTAACGAGTCGAAATCCACTGGTTAACATCTTTGACTTTTAACTTTGAGTGATACCGATCCACCATCTTTCACTGTTGCAAATGAGCTTTTTGTTGAGAAATCCTAAATAGTCTGTGGTATTCTGATCTAAATCGGATATTCGAAGAAGTTTATAAAAAATGGAATTATTGACATCCGTGGAAAACATAAATTGGAAATGGTAGAGAAAACGTCACTATTCTTCCATCTACAATTCAAACGTATACTAATTTCCCGAAGTCATTATGGTAAAAAATTTGTCTACGTCCTCTGCACATATTCGAAGCGTTTGCAGGAAGATTGACTGAATAAGAAATTTGTATTCAAGTGAAACTTGTTCTGGCGTTTTTTCTGCTACACTTAAGCTTAGATTGCAGTTTCGCTCTCCTCCAAGAGTTTCTTTCCCTCTTCTTCTTGCCTAACCAAAATGATTTATTCACACTTTTCATAATTTGTATTCGCCATTCTCCTCATTATTATTCATTCGGGTTCCCAGCACATATCTACTTTGTTCTGTTTTCTGCCGTCCTCCTCACCTTGGTCCATGATTGTACATAACCTCTCATCTCCTCCTCGTCCCAAGATCGTGGTTGTTCGGGATAAAGTGTTCATTTATATATATATATATATATATATATATATATAAGTATTTTATGCATTAATTGATTTGACTGATTTGGTTAAGACCGAACTCTGTGCAAAGATTGCATATTGGTTTGTTTATTAGATGTATCACACAGTGAGTGAAACAGTATTATTTACTGGATGACGTCTCGAAGAAAATTTATTGTTCATAATCATTTCATCAACTGTAATCACACGACTTTGAAACTTGAGTTTTATAGTTTTCCTTGATTTCTCCTATTTGTCGTAGGGTTAGTAGAATTTTCTAGATATCAGAGACAGGTGATCAATCATTCCTATTACATGTTTTCACAGTTGATTCAATAAACAAAGCTTCTGTTATCAATCTCTCCCTCCACCCTGTGACATAAGATTTTAAAACTGTCATCCTATCCCATCCTATTGTATGGTTGTGTGTAACTGCATGTAGTGCTATAGCTGAAATATTCCCTAGATTTCTTATCTTATTTGGGTCAACCAATCTAGATTTTGCTAGGCTTTTATGTTCAGCTAGTTTGACTGCCCCTGTTCTACTAGTTCGACCTATGTATTTTACCTCACAATCATTGCAGTGTATTAGATAAACAAAATTGTTTTGTTTTAAAGGCTCCACAGGATCCTTTAGCTGACAAAGCTTGTTTCTAATTGAGTTTGTGTGTGGTTTGAATGCCAGTCACTTTTATTCCTGCCTGCGTTGTTAAGAATTCTGCGTAAGGTGGTTTCCGAGGTTCCTTCTTTGTAGTAGATTATTAATTGTGATTTAGATTCCTTGTTGTTGGTGTCGTCATTAATTTTATTATTGTCACTATTATTATCATTATTCTTATTATCAGCATTAGTGTTGTTATTATTATTGCTATCACTACCACTAATATCATTATTTATTTTATTTTTACATTTCCTTACATATTTCTTGACTAATTTATCCGGATAATTATCACGTTTCAAGGCTTCTTTTATGTGTATCACTTCCTGTCTTAGATTTTCCTTGGTACTACTTAGTTTTTGTGCTCTGTCACTTAAACATTTCACCAATCCTATTTTACTGACATAGGATGGGATGATCGGAAGTCCAAATATCTGTTTGAATGTGTGTGTTTCCTGTAAACACTAGTGTTTAAATTCCCATCTTCTTTCCCTTTTACGTTCCAATCCAACATTGGAAGCTCCCATGCCTGAATTTCCAATTCATAAATGAATTGAATAGCCTCTACCTTCGAGTTGATGTGTTCGAAAAATCTATTTATATCTTGCGTTCTGAGTACAGTGAATGTATCACCTACATACCTCCACCATACTTCGATATGGGGTGTAGGTGAACATTTCAATCGCTATGCTTTCCCAGCTATCCATGAATATATATGCTACAATGAGGTATATTGGTGATCCAATGGCAACTCACGCAGTTTGTTTGTGTATTTTCCCTTTGAATTTCTATACTGTGGAAGTCAGGCATAGCTTCACTCGTAGCTGTATGTCCTCGAGTGGCCCTTTGGTTCCAAATCCATGTTCTTGGTCAGAAATGAGTTCGTTTTTGACTGCCTCTATAGCCATATTTATTGGTATACGTGTATATAAACTGGTAATGTCAAACCTAACCAGTTTCTCTCTATTAGCTAATTTTCACCATCGACGCGCGCTTTTCGACTATTACGCTACATTTTGGTCATAAATAAAATATCTTATTACTCTAAAATTTTATGCAAAGTGTTTGCGGAAATTATCACAATTATTAACCTTTCGAACACTGAATCCAAAAAATACAATCTTATTGACAGATAATACACATAACTCACTGTTTGGATTTGTGGAATTTTTAAACATAAACACATCTATAATTGTATATATTGTTGGATTTATATGTTCAAGTTGCTCCAAGTCAGTGAGTTTATGGTTAAGATATCATTTTAGTTACATGTACTGAACTATATTGCATGTTGTCTTATTGTATAGTTGTCGTCGCTTTTTGCCCTTTTTTCTGTGAACTGTTTCCTTTGTTGACGTTGTTCTCATTGTTTGTCCGTTATTTTCTGATTTTGAGGGGAGCAACCCAAAAAGTTGCTTCTCTCTAAACTTTTACTTAATGTAATCATTCTTTTCTCAGGCGTGAGGCTAGCAACCCCACCCTGTAAACAAAAATTGCTACAGAATCTTCAGTATGCTGAACCTCCTTGCACCAAAAGAAAAAGTCTGTGTAGGAACATGGAACGTTCGAACTATGTACGAGACTGGAAAAGCTGCCCAGATCGCCAACGAGATGAAAAGATACGGAATACAAGTGCTGGGAATATGTGAGAGCAGATGGAATGGGAGTGGACTCACCAAATTGTCAACAGGTGAGTCAGTGATCTACTCCGGTCACCCAGAAGATAACCACACGCACACCGAGGGCGTGGCTATCATGATGTCACCAACGGCAACGAAAGCCCTGATACAATGGGAGGCGATTTCGTCCAGGATAATGACCGCCAGGTTCAACTCCAAAGGAAGGAAAGTGTCAATCATACAATGTTATGCACCCACAAACAACGCAGACCTCGAGAAGAAAGAAGAATTCTACAGGCAACTACAGGCAACAATGGACAATACTCCAGCTGGCGACATGAAAATACTAATGGGAGACATGAACGCCAAACTGGGACCAGACAATACGGGAAGGGAACTCATCATGGGTAGAGAAGCTCTAGGAGAAATGAATGAAAACGGAGAACTCTTCGCCGACTTCTGCGCCTTCAACGAACTGGTGATTGGTGGCAGTGTATACAAGCACAAAGATATCCACAAGGCTACATGGGTGTCACCAGACGGGCAAACCAAAAACCAAATCGACTTCATCTCAATCTCAAGGAAGTGGAGGCGCAGCCTACTGGACACAAAAGCAAGAAGAGGAGCAGACGTTGGCTCAGACCACTATCTCGTACAAGGGACAATCCAAATCAAATTAAAAGCTTTCAGGGAATCAGGAGCTGCAGATAGACCACAAGCCAAGTTCAACACTCAAAAGCTGAAGGACCAGGCTACAAAGGACATCTTCATTGCAAGCATAAAGGACAAAGTCGAGACACAAATCAACACTAGCGAAGAGGTCGGCGTTGAAAAGCACTGGAACAACTTGAAAACGGTGTGGAGCCAAACCTGCATAGAAATTCTAGGCAGAAAAAAGAGACAGGACAAACAGTGGCTCACTATGGACACTTGGAAACTAATAGAAGAGAGAAGGACAGTGAAGCAAAAGATTATCCAGTGCACGGACGAGCAACAAAAACAGGAGCTGAATGCAAGCTACAATACACTGAACAAAAGAGTGAAGAAAAGCGCCAGGGAAGACAAAAGAAAATATTATGAAACCATGGCAAACGAAGCAGAACAAGCTGCAGGCAAAGGAGACCTCGCCACACTCTACCAAACAACTAGGCACCTATCGGGCAAACGTTCGACACAGATTAAGCCAATAAAGGACGACAATGGAAAGTCAATCACCAAAGAGGTGGAACAGAGAAAGCACTGGGTTGAACACTTCAAAAGACTTCTAAATCGTCCGCCACCTACAACACGTCCAGCAATACCAACAACGGAAGCAGAACTACCAGTGAACACTGACCCCCCGACGAAATCAGAAGTCCTGAATGCAATCAAGATGCTTAAAACTGGGAAAACACCGGGACCAGATGGAATCCCAGCAGAGGCTTTGAAAATAGACCCAGAGACAACAGCGGACTTGATGACACCACTACTGGAGAAGGTGTGGAAAGAGGGCAAAGTACCCGAGGATTGGAAGAACAGTTACTTATTCAAACTTCCAAAGAAAGGAGACTTAAGTCAATGTAAAAACTGGCGTGGAATTATGCTTCTGTCCATTCCAAGCAAGATACTAAGTCGCATCATCCTGGAGAGAATCAAACAAGCCCTAGATGAAAAACTTCGTCCGGAACAGGCTGGATTCAGGAGAAACAAATCATGTATTGATCAAATCGCCACTCTACGGATCATCATTGAACAAAGCTTGGAATGGCAGTCACCTCTCTATCTCAACTTCATCGACTTTGAAAAGGCCTTCGACAGCGTCGATCGAGAGGTCATTTGGAAACTACTTCGCTACTACGGGGTCCCATTGACAATTATACACCTCATCCAACAGTTATACGACAATGCTGCATGCCAAGTAATCCACAACGGGAAACTTACGGAAGCCTTCGAAGTGAGGACGGGAGTGAGGCAAGGCTGTCTACTATCACCAATGATCTTCCTGATTGCAATTGATTGGATAATGCGACAGACAACGGCAACCAACGAGGGAACAGGCATAAAATGGACTGACACAAAAGACTTGGAGGATCTGGATTTCGCCGATGATATATGTCTGATTTCCCATAAACTGGAAGATATGCAAATGAAAAGTAACAAGTTGGCAGAAGAAGCATCAAAGATAGGACTTCACGTGAACATAGATAAAACAGAGATGATGAAGATTCCTTGCCAACATCAACAGCAACAACAGACCACAATAAGCATAAATGGGAAGAACCTGAAAGAAACAACCTCCTTCACCTACCTGGGAAGCATCGTCTCAACTACAGGCGGAACTGACGAAGACATCAAAGCCAGAATCGGAAAAGCAAGACAAGCTTTCATTACTCTCAAATCTGTGTGGAGGTCAACAGCAATCAGCATCAAAAATAAGATCCGGATTTTCAACTCCAATGTGAAGTCAGTGCTACTATACGGATCAGAGACTTGGCGAGTCATAAAGAGCATCTCAAACAAACTTCAAACCTTCATTAACAACTGTCTCCGCTCAATACTCAAGATCAGATGGCCAGAAAAGATCAGCAACAGGGATCTCTGGGAGCGAACCAATCAGGAACCGATTGTGAAACAAATAGGCAGAAAGAAATGGAGATGGATTGGCCATACGCTGAGGAAACCATCAAGTGACATCACTAGACAAGCCCTCGAGTGGAACCCGAAAGGGAGGCGGCGAGTTGGTCGTCCAAGGGTGACTTGGAGGAGGTCATGCGAGGAGGAGATGAAAGCATGTGGACAGACCTGGAGCAGGTTGAAAAAGTTGTCAGAAAACCGAAGTCAATGGAGGTGCGCAGCTGAAGCCCTATGTTCCTCTAGGAACTAAAGGATACAATAATAATAATAATAATAACTTATGTTTTAGTTCATTAGAATTAGTTAGTCTAGATTTTGAGTGGCTTTTTTGGGGATTTAATACCATGGCTACATATTTAGATAATGCATAAGTAGGTGAATTTCTAAAATCAACCATAGGCCTAATAGTGTATACTGACTAATGAATTTTAACAACACAGTGGTTAGGACTCTCGCCGACCATGCACATGGTCCGGGTTTCGAGCCCGCACCGATGCACATCTGATATCTATGGTCGGCCTGCAAAATTTGGGCTACCGATATCCATGCTGAAAATTCCATACTTGTACCAAAAATACAGTGTGGAATCAAGCTGTAAATCAAAAATATCCTACTGGGGTTATTAGTTTCGCGCACTAAATTAAATAACTTGGACTCACTAAGAAACGGCTTTATTTGACGTATAAGATCCGCTGTGGGTTTTTTATCTTTATTCAAAACTGTGTCTATTGATTTATTAATTTCTTCATATGGTCCTGTTTCTATGTGAGTATTTACCTTGTCCAAATAGTCTGATTTGTCTAATACTACTGTTGCATTTCCCTTGTCTGACTTTGTGATCAGTATATCCCTGTTGTTCTTAAAGTGTTTAACGGCTTCTATCTCTGGTTTTGTTAGCTTAGGCTTTCAATATTTTTGTCGTCATCATGTAAGCGCACATTGTGCCCGTACTTCACCAGCCGTTGTTTTGTCTATCCCACTTGGTGTTATTTCTATTTTAGGGATGACATCCTCAGGTTTCAGCTTGTCTCCTGATATATTGAAATGTGGTCCCTTTTCTGATACATTTATTTCCCCCACCCCTACGACAAATAGGAGGAGACAAAGAAAACTAAAAAAAACTCAAGTTTCAAAGTCGTGTGATTACAACTGATTTGATTATGAACAGTAATAAATTTTGATCGAAACTGTGTCATCCAGTAAATAATCTGTGCAAATATGTTACGAATGTTTCTGTAGAGATACTTCACAATAACTCAGATCAGTAAGCGACTGATTGGAGAAGCCAACGGAACAAATGATGGTTCCATTTTATTCTGCTTAATTTTTTGTTTCTGCTTTATCATGACTATGCAACTGCTAGAATTAAATACAGGCGGAATTATTGTGGAGGTAAATGAAAGACACCTGAGTCAAGAAAATTCTCTTACTCATTGAGGCCATTTTAATAGGCTTTACAGACCAACTGATATTCACCAGTAGACCTGCAGTAGTCTATTATTGAGAAAGGGGGGTGTGCGGCCTGGAATTGTCGATGTATCCACTCATCATTTGCTTCTAATCTAGAATTGAAAATGTATTCAATAGTCATCAGTACAGTGGAAGAAATAGTTTGCAATTTGATAAGTTTGAAACTGTTAGTGAATGGGGAAAAATTTTGTTTTTCTTGTTGTTGATAGAATAGTGTCCACTTGACTGGTGTGAAGATTGTGGAAAATTGTACGCAAAGACCTTGCACGTTTGGTAACATTGAATCAGTTATTTCGAGATAAAAACGAATGAATAGGCAAAAGATTACACTCATGGTCGAACTTCAGACTGAATGAACTTTCTCTGTACTTATAGTTCGAGGTTGTATTGACGAATCACCAGTGTGACACAAAGCACATACTTTCAAAACACGAATCTGAACGTTATCCGGAGTAGCTAGCAAGAGAATAATGTGAAACTAGTAGTAGCTCGATTCACGAGCACTCAGTGAACTCAAGCCACTTAGTTCCATCAGATACGTCCTATGAGATAATCGACAATGTGCGATCAAAAGTTCTAGCAGGACGTGAGGTTGATACATTGTAAATTGTGGAGGCTCAGGTAGATCTTAAATATTACTCGGAGGTGATGTGATTTCGTCTAAATGAATCAATGTCACTCTGATATTTGACTGTGTGCGTGAATCGTTGTTGTGTGATTCTTATGAAAGCGTTTCCGATGCTCCCTTGCTGGAAATATTCTACTCGATTCTAAGGCTTATTCATACAGTTGAATTTCGGTTAACTAATTTTGTTCTACAGTACTTGCTCTGTGCCTACTTAGTTGGTAACTTGTCTTGGTGTAGCTGTCCAACGGCACTATGGACGGAGTTTTGAGTTTCTAGTTTTACTGGGCCAAATAGAACGACAAAGAGATTCTTCGATGAACAATCATCATTTAGTTGTCTTTGGAGAGTTTCATCATTTCAAAGGTTTCGAAGGAGTTTCTGGCAGCTAAACAGTAGGACGCAAACATCGGTTGCCTGCTTGAATACAACAACTCATTCGGTTCTCGTCGTTACAACAGTTGAATTCATTTTTTTTGACTGAAAAATCAAAGAGAGCATACTGACCTGTAATACCCTGCTTGTTCTATCTCAGTCATGTCAGCTAGTCAATATTTTGTTCTTTCTATAACACTTTGTAGAAAATAAAATAAAACTGACAAATTCCTCTGGTTGTTCTAAGAAAATTTTCACAAATTATGCACAGATTTTCTGATTAGAGAACAGAGGATAATATATACAATAAATAAAAATATTTTCGTATAAATAACACTCCCAGAAGCGTTGTCAATTATCAGACGACTCGTATATTTTGTTGTAAATCATTGAATTCTTAACCTTCTTTTGTAGAGGGAATGTCGTTGTGATTAGTCGGTAGTGGTTTGTGGTGGCTGGGTTCTGCTTTCATTTCCACCGAAACTTTTAATGCCATTGGATTTGAAGTGTATTGGTTTTTGTGAGATTTCTTGTTAGAAAATTGGATGTCACATACACAACTGATTGCTCTTCAGATTGAAGGTATCTTGGGGTTGTGTTATTCTGGCCAAAAGATACTTCAGTTCACAATAGAAACATCGGGATTTATTCACTGTATTTACTCATCAGATTCTAAAACTCTACCAGTTTATGAATTTACGTTCACGGTTTTCGCATCCACTTCGTTTCGGTCTCTGGGAATAATATTGATTCTGTCGCGTTATTCCGGTGGAATGATTTAGGATTAAAACAGTAAGCATTTTGATGGAAAGACCTCCCTCTGAGTATGACGTCGAATAAATGCATACATTGAATATATGGAAATCCTTTACGCAGCATAAACCGTAATGTTTCTTCTAAAAGGTCCATAGTCAGCATACAGTTCAGGAGTCTCAAGAAAGAGAAATCACCCACTCTAGCCTCCCCTGAAAGCCATCGTCGAGCAAGTATTCAACAGTCATTATGTGGGTAAGTGTGTCCAGATATTGAAAAACAATATTTCTCCACAATCACTTTGTTCTGATTTCTCCCGTTCCGAGTGAAACACGAGGTCTTTATTTGGAACTCTCTATTGTACTGGCTTCTATAACAAAATTTTCAATTGGCTTCTCCAAGCGCTATACGCTTCACGCTAGGCCTATTTAGGTTTCACTAGCGTACTTGCCAAGTGATACTACTCGAGAGTCTCTTCAAATCGGGTCCAGCACAACTCGATTTCCTTGAGCTGTTTAGTTTGCTGCATGTCTGAGTTTTATGTCGGTTATCCTTGGTGGAGCAAGGGCTGTTGCTGATGAATGTCTGAATCATCTGAATGGTTGGAGACGAGCAATGCTAAATTGTTTACAACTACCACAACACAGTTATGAGCAAATGATTGTTGTTATTCAGAGATTCTCTAACTAATTTCTTCGCGTGATAAATTCTCCTTCAAACACTCATGATATGTCAACACCCACTTCACGTCGAGGCTTTGAAAATGTGTTTGGTTAAGAACATGGATTGTCGTCTTCCTGATCTAATAGAGTTCATGCTTCTGTGTCTCCACAGAAATTGGTGAGTCGCCACTAGGAGTTATATCTGTTGAGTATTTTTGGGATTTATAGTTTAAATTTATTGTGAAATGCGACATCATAGAAACCGACTCTAAATTTTCTAGCGGAATCTTTTATCGTGTGTACTTTCCGGCATTTCCATTAGCTCTTTCATGATATGATCATATTTCCTTTGAGACTGGTATCCGAATATACACTATTCATATTCACATCGTTTCCTATTCAATTTCTTTCATTATAAATCTTATCTTGATCCGTGAATCACCCTATTCCTTATGAGTCGTTAAAAGTATCTACAGGAACTCGTTGCAGTTTTAATTCCATCAATGGCTGCCTTCGCTTTACACCGAAGATCGGATGACTGGAGAGCCTTAAATGACATGCAATCGATAGGATACTCTATCAGGTAAAAACCTGTTAAGATGTATACACAGGGAAATTTAAATGGGTTGGACACATGCTAAGTGACTCTTCAAGCCATATCACATGCCAGTTTATCTCTTAAATGGAATCCGAGCGAAAAACTACGGGTTATTGTGTCTGAGTGTGACACAGAGTAGAGGATATGAAGAGTAAGAGTGAAAGGCGATTGTGGTCAGTCGCACAGTCTGTTGGAACAATATAACGGCGAACCAGGTTGAATGAATATATGCCAGTGAGTTATTATGTCTCACTCCGAATGCAAATGAAGAATATTAATGATGCTATTGATAATAGTAAATAAGAATTACTTCCACCCCTGTATCATGCGTTCTCATATACTTTATCCAATCACATTTCGATTCATTATACTTTCGAAAGCACTCATCACCATTTTATCCTATTGTGTACTGGCTGCGTTGTGAAATTCATCATTCAGCTCAATTTCGAATCGCACTTCACTTGACTTTGACATATTGAACATGGGAGTCGGAAACAGTTCTGGGATTGATGCGTATCTGCACGATGTGTTGTACGCAAATTAAGGTGGATCCACTTCCTACCACAATATTTGCTTGGCTTTCTCGACTTTTCAATGATACAATTCAGTTCCTCATTTTAAAGAGAACCAGATCAGCCTAACTTTCGCTTTGGAGCTGATCAAGTTTAATATGGTTCTTCTATGTACGAGGTGACAGTGAACATAAGACTATCAGAACTCTAAGAGCATCTAGTATTTGCTTTGCTCTACTTTAAAGCTCTTCATATATGCTATCTCAGGTCGACACTCAGCACCATTCAGTATTCCGTAACTCTCAACTTCTGCCTGTTCAACACAAACTGCTACTCAATTCTTGTTCCCTATGAATAACCATCACCACACATACATGGTGGAATAGACAAATCACATCCTTCTTCGCCTCTCTCACAATGTGTCGTCTGCACTCGGTCAACTCAATGTGACTGTATCTGAATTACATTACAGTTAAGAGTGGTCACGGACAGACAGACAGATTGACAGACAGAGAAACGACAGGCGAACGACATAGGGACACCAAGGTTTCTTCTTCTTCTTATAAGTAGTTTCGGATGTATATTTGTATTTATTTCGGACCATTCAATAGGGCAGAACACTGACACTATTCTCACCAATGAAATATTCACACACGAACACACACCACGGGGGCTTTCATTTTCATACGATTCTGTCATTTGGAAAAAGTATAAAAGGAGTCAGTGTTCTTCGGTAGAATTAACCATCCATCACAGGAAAATCAAACATGAAGGCTGTTTTCTGCTGCATTCTGTTCATATTCATCAGCCTAACGATAAATTCGGAAACACGTAAGTGCTACACAAAGACTTTTTATGTACTTTTGCCGCTACCATATGATTGTGTTGAACATTTAAACATTTCGTTGTCATATTAGTGAAGATTTTGGTGTTTTGAGATTCACAGTGGAAATATGATTTGTGAGAAGAGGGCCTTGGACGTACGAGAAGCGGTGTTTCATCGATCTCATTGAAATCCTCACTAAAATCTTTGGGCACAGTATGAGTAGTTGTTTTATTTTCTCGAGACTTCATCCAGATTCCTCCTGCTGTTATGAGGATTTCCTGATATAAGCAGTTTTCCCTCGAGAACGTCTCTGTGCCTTCGGTAATAAGTTGTCCTTGCTTTTGTAAATACATCATGATTACTCTTTCGAGTATCTTGAGGAAACTGAGTGGAGTTTGAATAGCAGTGCTTAGATCTTCTCTTTTAGTTGCGGATTAAGAGTGCATTCTTTTGATTACGCACCACCATATGATTATACTTGTAAATGTGAGCATATATGTAATGTCATAGGTGGCTGATAATTCAAACCTGTGCAAATATGCTTGGGTACCTCTGCCGTTTCTAATCAGACATATAACGGAGTGATGACTAATCGAATACTTCAGTTACTTAATTATTGTCCTTTTACCATTTTAAGTCTCATAGTAGCGTTATTACTATTACTATTATTCCTCATTGCTTGTGTGCTGAGTAGAACATTTGGCGACAGTGGGATATCTACATTGCAGTCAGTTCTATGATATCACTCCTAACTTGCTAAACTGCTGTCTTCTATCTTTCATTTGCTGCACACATCATCTTCTTCGTGTCATATTTGGACACGTTGCTTTCAATGTTGATTGGATGCGAGGACGTGGTGTGTGATGTTACTCGAATGTCTTCAAGTGTCTTTTCGATTCGTCCACTTATTCTTCTGCGTACAGGCTTTTGATTGCTTTGCATTGCTTGTTCATCCTCTCTCACCAGTCAGCCATTGAATCTTTAGTATCATATGAATACAGGCTTCATAGTGTGCTGGAAGTCCTACGCGTAATCTTTGATATGTATTCACAATTCGTCGCATCATTCCGCCAGTCTGTCTGTCTACTGTCTCATGAGAGGTACCTCAACCAATTAGAATATCGCAGTCTTTTAACGCCTACTGAGTAAGTTTCGTAATTCGATCACTATGTGTCATGCATTTTTGTATTCTTGGTCACTTCTTCAGTTGCCTGTTTTGGAAATGCACTTTTCCAACCCTACTCTGTGATGCTTCTGAGATTTGGTGGTTTCAGATCGAAGAATATTTAACTGGGAAATCGTCAAATACTTG
Organism: Trichobilharzia regenti; assembly: GCA_944472135.2. Taxonomy (NCBI): domain Eukaryota; kingdom Metazoa; phylum Platyhelminthes; class Trematoda; order Strigeidida; family Schistosomatidae; genus Trichobilharzia; species Trichobilharzia regenti. The sequence continues at coordinate 118,492 of CALYDD020000398.1, read as the reverse complement.
TTATAGACAATCAAAGATTCGTATTCGTACGAGGTGACATCATAACGACCTTATCTCTATCACGGGCTCATTGTTAACTAGAAAACTGGATGAGTGCGTTGACAAGGAATCAAACCCAGACCTGTCACGTGGCATACAAAATATTTTACGAGAAGTTATATAATCACAAGGTGATATCGCATAGGGAACCAGTGAAAATCAGAGAGCACTGGATAACCGTTTCATACAGGTTCTATACTTCATGTCAGTGCACACTCACAGCTCCAACACGCATCTGAAGCGTGACCAACAGCTTATGTGGAGAGTCGACTGATTACTCAGTCACTGGATAAGTTCCCTCCTGGTGAATTATGACTGTTCATTGGGGAAAGTTACAAATCCCTGCGTAAAATTCACACATTTCCATCTATTCTGTGTGTGATTTCATTTCGTGACTAAATCTGTCTTAAAGTCAGTCGAATTTAGTCACCTCAAAACTCGCTAACAGCGTGTCTTCAGTGAATGACACTGTAAACTTTGTATTATACTTTGTGCACTTTGTCAGATCGTATAGGTAAGTTGTAGTCATTGTTTCTCATTTTTGGTGGATGTGCTTGAAAGTGAATAATTTCGGCGGAATGAAAATTACTCAGCGAGAAAGTTAACTCACAGTGATAAAAATATATCTACACTTTGAATATGGTTGAAGGTATACTCAACAATCACAATAGGATATTGATGTCAATAAGAAAAGCGAAGGAGTATTTAATATCAAAAGACGCTGCCACACCGTCACCAATAGTCACATTTCTATTTATTTGGTTTTCCAGAACAAAGAGAAATATCACATCGAGATTTTCGCGCCTCTAAATATACTAAAGAGCTTTATAAGTGTAAGAGTCAATCATCTGACGGAGTCAGGTTGTTGAATGAAACTATAAGTCAAATTCCTTTCCAAGTCTGTAATAACAATGACAACTTCTCAGCATCACGTTGAGAAAAGCCAGTCATCAAATTTGTGATAGTGAGTTGACCGGTCTTGTAGCTGAGCTGATCGAGTAGCGATTTGTTCGAATCCCATCTAAACTTCATCTTCAGTCGTCACCCGTCGCCTACATCGGTAGTAGTCTATCAGTCCCATATAAAACCTTTACACAAAACCAGTCTCCAGGTGTTCAGATGCACATGTAAAGTGTACGGCGAATGATTTTTTGAACGTAGAAAGTTATCTTGCTGATTCCAATTTCGATATCTGTTCACATTCAAATCTTCTTTATCAGCACGTGATGCATCTAGCCATCATGCCATGTGACCTGATTCTCTGAGACTTGTAAAATGGAAACGAGACAGGCATTTCAGTGGGGAGCGTCTTCTTTTCGACAATTGCATTATTCCCTTCAGCTGTACAGTCGCTTTTAAATACACTCAATTCTCTCCACTACAGACGACAGTAATGAGAGAGATGAAGTGTTATGAACATATGAGGTGGTACTAATGATCACACAATGGGAAGGTTTTGAAGAGTGATAACTCTCATTAATTTTCTCATGGTTTCAAAATAGAACATTAGGCTTTGATTGTACATCTCCCTGTCACTCTTTCCCCTGATGTTCTTTCTAGTTGGCTCCAGAATCGACCATTACTTTTCATCTCCCCACCAAACGATCCTCTTCACATCACTCTCGTATCGGCACTCGGCCTATCCTTTCTCATCCGGTTTCCACTTGAGTGATGGCTTGGTGTGCACTAACAGCCACTTGCCTCCACAGTGTCTACCCTCTACAACTCAATTTCCTTCAGTATATTGGCTTACCAACACGTTCCCTAATGGTTGATTTCAGGAGTTCACTGAATTCAATTGCTTCCGGCTGTCTTTGTCATCTTCAGTGTCGAGTGAAGGCCGATGTTGGAGAAAAGTCTGAAGCCTGTTAGAAATGCTTTTCGTGGCATGTCACGTGTCTTAATTCTACAGAGGGAAAGCCTTGACTTCACTGTTGGACATCCTAATTTGGATCTGCATCCTGAGTTCAGCAGATTTCCGAACTGATTCCTGGTTAACGAAGGTCTCACCCGCCCTTCACACTCTGGTTTCGACAGCCGAATTCATGTCGTTTTAGGTTAAGGCTTCTTTGTCTGGCTGGAACAGCAAAGGAAGTGAGTGATTTCATTCAAATGTCTATTCAGGCAGGGTGGGTTGGCCCACGACATGCCCTCCTCCTTCTCCCGGGCTTACGATCAGCTGGAAATCTAGCAAACACGTGAACTAGACTAGTTGAACAAGGATTACGGGGTGACGTTTTCACTCAATTCATTTGATAAGCGATTGGCGATGGAAACGCATACAGAAATGATGGGAAATGAGATATCGCGTGATAGTCTGAGAGAAGCAGAAGAGCTAGGAAAAGTCACTACCATGATGCTGTTAGTAACTGAAGAATGCTCTCCTTCGCTACTGCTGTCCCACTCACCTTCAGGTCTGAAGTGCCAGGCTCACTAGTTATACCTTCTGAAGATAATTCTCATTCAAAATGAATATGCACGGCGATTCAGTGACAAGCTTATCAAACACAACTCCACTTTTCATCCCTTCTCATGTATTATTTAGTATTAGCAAATATAATTATTCCTGAATAATCGCCACTCAAGCAGTAATGAAAAGATGAAGACAAGCAGTTCGGTAAAGTCATTTCCCCCCTCCCCCCTAAAATTCATGTACAATCACTTTTTCACGAAAGAGGGTGGTGAGGAAAGAGACAAGTTGTCATAATCACAGCCACTAATATCATTCAACGCAGTGGAGAAGTTTAACTGGGGTATTAGATTTGTGCATTCAGCTCGATGAATAAATGAACAAAGCTGTAATCCGGAGGCACACAGAATATGTTGCCAAGTGTAATGTGAATTATGCGATGGAAAGTAACACCACAGGTATAGAGAGACGGTAATCACTGGTCGGCTGTCGTTGCAAACGCCTTCCACCGTAATACGTGGCCACCTCGAAACACTCAATTAGTGATGAGTACCAGTGACTGACATAAACATAACACAACAGGAAATACAGGCGAAATAAAACAGATTCACGCATCTTTTATTCATTATAGGTGTAGGATTCTGTATAGTTGGTGGTGTATAGATCATACATACAATATTTTATTTGATGAAATAAGCCATCGCATACAGTTAAATCATAAATACACTGAACTGTGTTATCTCCAAGAAGACCTGAAATGAAATTATAGAAATTTCTGTGGCAAGTGGAAGGCTGTCATTTCACGCCATTCGTCTCCCCAAAATCTTATAATCTTTACATCTGACAACACCCATAATGAAGGTCACACTCTTATTCCTTACTTCGCAAGTCTAATATAAATTTACCAATGTTCTTTCTGTTTTTCTCCTAGTCTAATACAGTAAGTTGATGACATTTACCTTTGAAGTTATCGTTAGAATTGAGCATATATAGCCTGCCTAATCCATTGACTGTTGAGTGTGAGACTTTATATCGAACATGATGAGACAATATCAGACGCTGAACACTGTACAACGAATCACATTAGTTATAGGTGATAAATGCATGATGTATTTATTATGAGGATAAAGTTCTCACCGACGTAAATCCATCTTGTTTACTAAAAATGTCTGTGAGCTCAGAGTACCAGAGTGAGTTACACTGAGAATAGTAGTGGTCAATTGAGTGTCATCATGCATTTCACTATCGAAATCTAATCAATATTACTGTTCAGTCAACTGTCATGTGAATCCCACACATTACTGTCTCACATCTGACGAGATATTCTGACAATTTTCAAACCAAGTACTTCAAATAAGTTTCCTAATATCAGTCTGGAGTTAACTGAACCGCAACACTGCTTGAATCACCTGTAAATCACTTTCAGTGCAAATGACTTTTTATTTAATCCATACGATCGGCTGAACTGTACTGATGATGATTCAACTGTCGGCTGTTCTCTTTGACAGTCTTCTTGACTGATGATTTTCCGCAGAGAGCAGCATTATTCATACAAGCTTCCCTCTCTCTGTTTATTTTAACCGATCACATCCGAATGCTGAAGAATTATGTAACAATGCATATATCCCCACCCAGTAGCTGAATGGTCAGCAGTGAGACACTGTATCATCTCTAATGCATCCAATAATGTGTGTGTGTGCGAAATTAAAGAGCCTCAGGCTGGGACGAAACTGCGTGGATTATGCAGTAGAGTGGATATGCTCGTCCGGTAATGATTCAATAATCTGTATTGACAGTAAATGACATATTTGTATTCTATGTGGGACTTAGTTGCTGTCCTACTTAGACAGCATACAACTAATTGCACAGTTATTCATCACTTGTGTGCTTCATCAAGACAAATGTGTGGAGTACTCAACGCTTAAGTCGGTTATTGGTGGTGCATTATGCATCACAATTCATCAGAAGTTTGGAATCATATTTTGTTATGATCCTTCCGAGTGACCGAGTATTCAACAGAATTCACTTGTAACACAGGTTCTAGTTAACACTGTTGATCAGGTCAAGGGTATGTAGTTCCGAAGGACACCAAACTATGACGAAGCAGTACATGCTGTTTTCTACTGATTCTCCAACTCTCTCCAACTCACTGCTCAATTTGAAATCAATCCTATCCATGCAAACCTACATGCACTAAAATATTTCGACTTTATATATTCCTCCGCGCTCGTGAAGGTGTGAGACTGTGTCACTCATTTTCAATGGTGGTGATGACAGTGACTTGGCGCCTAACATAACTTGTCATTGTCATTTAGTCATCCATCAAACGGAGAGGTTTGGGGCAGTCAATTAATCTAATCTCGAGGTTTTGATTTTCGAATTCCGTTCACATTGTTGCATACACTCTTACTTAATTTGAGAACATCAATAGAATTTCTATCTCATTGTCATAGGGAATTTAGCCAAAAGTATAAAATAGTTAATCTCGTCTGCTTTTCTGATTCTGTGAGCCAATTACAGGCCTGCAATGTAAGTCACATTTCCTGTTGTATTCTGTAACTCACAGTCATCCTGGGCTTGCCTAAACTGAAATTTCGGGAGTCGTTAGAGCATTTTCGAAGGTCAAACTGATTTGATGATAAAGTTGCGTAGAGAAAATCATGTCATCCAGAAAACGAGTGAGAACAATAGTGCACACAGCGTCTTTTTAGGCCGGTGTCTTCGTACAACAATACTAAAACACACTTAAAATCTTTTTTGAGAAATCCAACTATGGAACTTGAAACGACTCCTGGATGATACGACTGATCCCTCCAGGTGAATATGCTTGCATTTTCTCTAATCAGATTGTCGCTACATATTTGAAGGTAGCATACACTGGAGTGCGCGATAATCCTTCTGCCAGTTAATGAAATACACACGGTTAACGAGTGCACTTCCTGGGATGTGAATCTAGGATCGCCCACGTATTGCTGGCTACCAATCTATCATTGATCGACCGAACTGGAGTCCACGTTTAATGTCGCTACAAACACCAGTCCTCGGCTCTTATCACGATCGGATTTTGGAATCTACGGAAAATTTGGTGTCTTTAGTACATGTTTTATTTTGAATGATTCGAATACCTGGAGAAAATGCTCGTAATCAACAAGGTGTCTGTGGATCGATCCCCCCCATAATTTCGAGTTCTGTGTAGCAGGAATTGAGTTCTCCGTATGACTTGTCAGCTGGCCACTGTTCCTGTCATGGGTCAGGACATTTCCTATAGCCAGAAGTTCTCGAACCCTTGTAATTTGTGTGGCCTAACCCTTGTCTAACTTTTGAATCAAACAGAGTATCTCCACAAATATCGCAAAACTCATTCTATGGTCTTTCTTCTCGCTCACTTCAACAGCTACCTCGGGTGAGAATAACTGACTCATTAATATTCCATATGCTTGGCTTGCGATATTCATTTAATTTGTCGATATACAGATAAGACACAATATGAGAATGAAAAACACTCATTTGATATGAATCATAAGTGACTGAAACTAGCAAAGCGGATTACACTTCGCTGGATTTCGCATCAAATCTGTACAGTTAAATGGTATTTCTCTACTGGATCATATAAAATATAAAATCGACGTCGAATATGCCTTTCAGTAACAAAGTCAGAAATAAAAACATGCTCCCATTGCGTTAAGATGAGATATAGGCAACTGGTAAACTGTGAAACACTGAATGAATGATGTTTTGTGTGACCTGAATTCCTTCATTGATGCATAACCTTAGTTACTCAGATAGAACAACTAAAGACAGGGATGTAAGCGATTAGAAATGAGGAATGTCATTCACAAATGAAGAAGTATATTCGGATGGTGTGTGGAGTTCGTTTACAAGGATTTCAAAAGGTGAATGGATGAACTAAAAACGGGTTAATCTACATGCTTTTATTTTTAGATGTTTATAAGTTACAGAAGCCTTACGCACTTTACCCAATTCTCTATATCTTTTAAAAGGCCTCAAGGGTAAGAGCCAAACACACCTCTGTACTGACTAACGCACAATGACAATTGTATGCACATTTTGTTTTGGTTAAAAGTAATAAATGTCAGTCCGTGAATAATCAAGCCACATCTGATTTGAAAGTCATGGTGAAATTTCACTCTAAGTTCGGATGTTGTTCGTTCGACAAAATGCTCATCACCGAGTCCACTGCTGGTCGTCATCAATCACATAACATTGTGTCAATCCACAGACATAGTTGAAGCATCTGTAGTGGGATAAATCATGTCAATATAGATCAACCAATCCAGCTCAGTAAGGGAATCGACCAATGGAGACTACGATTACGCCTAACAGTAAATAAGAATATTTCAGTTATTATCCATCGGAGTTCGGAGTGGAACACAGGAATTTAGGAGCACATCTGCGTTTCCCTCTGTTGTCCCCAGTTCTCTTCAGCTACTAAAAGACTTCTCATAGAATTTCATCTCCTCAATGTCACTCTCGAAGGTGACTTCCAGCTGGTCACTTCCTGTTCAAGTTTTCTTCGGAGTGTCGCCTGACGAGTGATGTCATTCATCTCTACCTTAATCTTAGGACCAATCAAACTCCATTTCCGTATGCATTTCTGTTATACCATAGGTCCGTGTTTGGTGCGTTGTCAGAGTCCATTGTTGCTAATTCCTTCCAGTTGGACATCCGATCCATTATGTGGTGCAAAAGCAGCTGCTGACATCAAGTCTCTCAACCATACTGAATAAGTTACCAGCTTGACACAAATTCTGAAATTTTGAATCCTTCTCATTACGCTAATTTCAGTGGACTATAATTCACGATGATTATCTATCAATGACAGGAAAATATGATCTAATCAGATGACAACAACTTAATAATCACCAGTTTGGTTGACTGAATAGAAGAAAGTCACTCACCAGTAGGAGAGACTGTTTCCATGGGCTCACTCACCTCAATACAATAACTTCATTCAGCTGATGTTGTTTAGAAGTGGAATTCAGGAGAGGCAGATTTCGTAAAGTTTTTGACTAGTCACCTGAATATACCTACGCTCTCCCAATTATTGATGACATAACCATTGAAATTTGACTGAAAATGACTTTACTAATTTTATTAATATAAGAAGTCTTTATTGATTTGTTGCTTTACTTTCTCTCATATAAATATTGATGAATTACCTCCAGTTTAAACGTGTAAGCGAATAACCATCGGTATATACGGGTTTGGTTATTCATTCATATCTGAAGTGAGACAGAAATTGATTGTCGAGGGGACAAGATGTCGTCAGTTGGTTTCAGTCACTTCGGAACACTTCGGCGTATTTAACAGCACGAATCTGTTTGGCAAGATCTTGAATTAGTCAACTGTATCGAGGATCAAGAGTGGCAAGTGGAACAAGAGATGATGACTGAACATAACACTAATTTTACGATTAGCACTTCTCAGATTGTTTTAGTGAAAGTGGAAGAAGTTTTGAAGACCCCTGACTCAAGTAATAATATCATCAACTAGTGGATCTCAGGGATTTTATTGAATGAAGATATGATCACGATATGACATCGGTTTGAGAAACATTGTCGTGGACAGCTATTTCGGCTTAATTCCTTACTTATAGGTGAGTTCCTGGCCCATGAAATTGACTGGGGATTAAGCCATATATCTCACTAAATGGCAGATATTTTCAATAATGTACTGGACATTGGATCTAGTGTCAGTGGTTGGATGGTCTACTAGCTTGTGTCGTAACTGACAGATCCTAGTTTAGATACGCACTGGTTTTTTAAGGCCTGAGGAAACAGCTGTCCGATACTCATGCTGCTTTTCCGGTGGTTCTCCAACGAACATCAGCTCGTAGTCAAACCCGTAACTGAAAGACAATTTGTATGTATAGATAATTAATAATGTTGAATCTTCAAGTGATGTCAGGTAGCTTTCCAGCTGGCCACATTTTCATCCCCTACCTACCCACTATGTGTGTTTCTGAGCCTGTCTATATTGAATGTGAAATTCACTGGTTAACACAAATATCATAATACAATTTGAATTCTTCTCTTTTCAGCTCTGTCCTGTAAGTGGTAGTAGTAGTATCATAACTGTTTCCTTGTTATACTGAACTCAAACTACAATTAAACTATGTCACCAGTCTTATCGCCTGTTGGAATTTGAACTATACGGATCTGATGAGTGAATGGAAAATGCCCTATCCTCGTGATGACCGATAGGCATTTCATTGATTTCGGTGTTGACCACGAACTGACTCCAGTTAGAGAATCAATGAGAGCTGAGCATGTCCTAGACAAATTACTGCCTGTTAGTGGAGAGTTCAAGATAAGGAGGTATTTGCTGATACGTACCTCCCGGTTGTCACATGTGTCGGTGTTATAGTGGCAGGATGCTCACCAGCCCCACCTCTCGTCATCTGGAATTCGATTTCTGTCTGACTCACTACCTAATATCTCTCAGGTCACTCGTCGATAGTAGGCCAGGGAGAGATGAGAGTCTGATCGTGTGACTATTAGCCTTACTATGTGTAAGGAAACAACAGGGCTTCCAGTCTGAAGGACTGCGTTCTACCTTGGACGCCAAGGAATATTATTATAGATCTACATCATCTCCAATGTTTGTCTTAACGAAGAAGGTTTGTGACCAAATTTGAAAACTACTCTAGTAGTTATTCGCGGATTCAACCACAACAACACTAATAATTCCGTCAACAGGCGAAACTAAAAGATATGACTAGCACCTCACGGAAGTGCTTTCAATACCTCAAACAACAATCAAAACAGTTCCTACTAGTGGTATACATATACGTTTTGAATGACCTCAAGAATCGTTAAGTTCCCTAAATGCTCAGAAGCCCCGTCAACCGATTAGAGTTTAGAAAGAAGAGAACACGAAGTTCAGCAAAGATATCTTTTCGGCGATTAGAGTTTAGTCCACACAAATGAGTGGGAATAGGCAATACGGTATACCGGAAACACTAGATTTCACCCTCATATATATCACAGCTTTCGAATTCTAAATATAAGTGAATGCCTTCTCCTACAGTGATTTACTCCATAAAATGATCTACAAACCGAAATTCCTCAATTTTTCAGAGTCTACGTTTCACGTTATTCATGTGTTGCAATTTATATTTTCAAGAAAATAATGCATATTGTGACCAGTGTAGTTTCCATTTCCGAAGGTAAAGCAAGTGATACTTTTACCCTTCAAACTGTTCGAAATTTGAAAGGCGAATTTATCAGCATATATCAATCAGACAGTAGTATACAGTAGCATTCAGACCTACAGTTTTTCCAAATTATTGCTTCACTGCGAATTCCACAAACTCCAGCTGCTACGATGAAAATATCCTATTGGTTGATTCCCTCTAAAATACCAATCTGATAGTATTCAGAAGACCTAGTAAAACATGAATGTTCAGGAATGATATCTAATCTGTTCAGAAAATGACCGATATTTATTGCAAATCACTGTGTTTATATTTTTGTTCAACCGGAAAGATAGATAACCATTGGGATCGAATGAGACACATGTGGCTTCTCAGCCAGTGGTGAAAGCAAACCGTTAAATTGATGATTACGTGATTATCGACTAGATTGAGGACCGATAACTTTGTGTTCGTCTTGTAAGCTGTTCCATTGCCAAGTCTTACTACCGTTGAGTGGAGTTTTCTTCACAAGGTAGCCTTTTACGTGACTGTTTTATTGGTAATTCAATAAGTTTTAATGAATCTTTCTACAAAATCACTTCTGATTCAGCCTGAAACAGTGACAAGACGCGAACCTCGGTGAGTTCTATTTTACCTTTCCTGCAGTTGAGTAAACATACATGCGGATTTCTTCAACGAGTGACATTGATCAATGAAATATTGAGATAGAGTTAAAATTCACAAATGCTGGGGAGACATTCACGTTACAATACTCGTCAGATTGTCGAGTGGAAACGGAATGGAGGAAGCGATGAGTCGGTCATCTGAGTATGACACACAGATGATTATGTGCTCAGGTGGGTTATTGGTGTAGTAGCCAGTTGAGGGCAGTGTCAGAGAGTCGATTGAAATTAAGGCGATTCAATGAGTTGGTGTTTTCCACTCGAGAGCAAACATGACATGATGATGGTCTGAAATCCAGCGAGAGTTGGAGCAGTCCACAAACCTGTCATCCTTACTATTATTAGTGTTAATAGTAGTATTAGAAGTTGAAGGATTAAAGCCCGTCTGTTTAGGAAAATTGATTAATCTCAGAACGACTGATGTGAAGACTTCCATTTCTGATTTGAAACTATTGTTCTTGATTTCCACTGTTTGCCATGGTCATTTTCTCGGAAACACCTCCATGACAATGTGTTCTCCGTAGTCTTCATTGATATCTGGCTCCATGACTGCCAGTAGGCTTCTAGTTCCTCTTCACACCACAATATCTTCCATGTCACCCTAAGATGATTTAAAATGTCGTCATTTCGTGTTTGTTCTGTCCGGTCCAACAGGGATCATTTAGGCACCTCACACAACAAGCTAGTAATCAATTCAGATTATATGATTCCATACAATTTCAGACTTCCCGTAAGTTGGTCTTTATTAATGTTAAGGCATCTTGTAAAACCTATTCAATTTCGTCGAACATTGAAGTCTGGCGTCAGCGAGAGACTTTCTGGATTGAATTGATGGATCCCATTCCCGTTAAGCAGCTCAATGAACACGTTCCTCAATGCAAAAATGTTTATGTAACTGACCAATCCCTTCATAGCACAAAACATGAGTAATGAATTTTCATGTTAACCACCATCAAATGTGTAAGTCTTAATCAACAGTATATTCAGCATTTATTCGTGTATATTTGTCACAAAATTCCTCGACTCTCTTGATATCACACTTCATGAAATGATATCAATTAGGGAACCAATGGAAGCGGGAAGTACTAGAAAACTGCTCCATATCAGCATAGAACTCACTGCAAATACAGACTCATGAAGCCATCCAAGAGACTTAGACAATACAGTGCGTAGATTACAAGATATACCATTTGTGTGTACACTGGCTGATGAAAATTGTCGCCGTCTTTTGTAGTGTTGAAACGATTGACGGTCTTGTAGGTCAATTAAAGTTTCTGGCTTAAAATCGCAGTGGGTGGGAGTCATGCATCTACACTGTCAGACAGTTTCAAACTGATCCGAAACAGCTGTTGACTACATCGTCGTTAGCAGTGGTTGTCTAACAGATGTCATTTTGTGACCAGTCAGACACCTGCGAACTGACGATTACCTCAGGTAGTATGCAGTAGTGCACTGTGAATCAAAGGGAATTTATCAATTCGCTTTTTTCATCCAGAAGCTTCCTGCACAAGTTGCAATCAGTTGAGTAAATAATCATCAAAATACCCATCCTGTGAATTATAAGAATATTGAGGTGTTATCACTGAGCAGAATGCATTAGGAGAATTTGACTTTAAAGCACACACAACTGGTTCATTTTCACACAGAGATTACCGTGAGTCATTATCATTATTATTACCACAACTAATACTGTGAATACTACTTGTATGCAAAAATTTGAATAGTTTAAACGATATGCCATGATTCAATTGAGAAGCACTAACAACTTCTCGGATCATTAATGCTTCGGCCATTATCGAATGTATGTCTCTCACTCGATTTGACTGCCTTCATAATAATGTCTATAGAGTTTTGAAAAATTTCTTGAACGAAGCAAAGCACACAATGAGTTTATGAGGTACTCCGTTGTCGAAGTAAGGGCAGACTTCCATTCCTCCTTAGCCCATCAGGCTAGATAATATTCACTAGCACGTTTCACAAGTGGACTGATGCTATGAGTCATGCATGTATTAGGCTCTACAGGACCACGTGGACCTATTTGGATGTTGGTGTTGCCCAATACATCAACCCTTGAAGTCATGACACTTAATCATCATTATTTTAGGATTCCTTTAAAAGCCTCTACACAGAGTCACGTCAGAGGCAATGAGAATCTTAAGTCTACATTTAACTCGATTTTCCAGTTCAGTGTTATTGACTACAGTTGACTGGTCCACTTATGTCCCCAACCACTCAGTCATAAGAGAATGAAGTCAGTGGGGTAGTCAGTGTACAGGCTTTCGTAACAAAATATCAACACATCCTCATAACTACTGAGGTTTTGTCTCCCTTCATTTCAAATCATGGATATCTTGTCCCAGAAAATGTGTAGATAAGGAATTTTGAGCATATTTAAGGGGTGACATACAGCCTTGATGGATGTCATATTACTGAATAATTCTGATTCGTCCAGTTTCAGACAAAATATCAACTGCGACAATAAAACGGAATCTGTAATTATAAGTATTCTAGTGAATTCCTGAAATACACAGATATTAACGCCCAAAAGTTGGATAGTTTTCAGACAGATAAGATACACATCCAAAAGACTCTCCTGTCATCATATCAAAAAGCATAAGCTGAAATTCACCTCAGTATTTGAGATAGCAGATGGGATGTAAACCTATGAACTAACTCAAAAAGAAGCTGTGTGTGTTTTTATACATAATATTGTGACTCGGAGATAGAGAGAGAGGAAGATAGAGCGAGTGAGCGAGTGAATGTGTGATCTATTGAGTTTCCAGTCTTCTTCATTTGAATAAACACCAAATGTGTGTAAAAGGGGTGTTTGAATAATCACTGAACATATTTGGAATACTTCATTACCAGTAAAATGACAAGGTAAGAGAAAACCCAACCCGAAATAGTGACTCTGAATGTCATATCGTTATTGTCGCTGTGATTAGTTGTTACCGACTGTGCCTGATACGTCATCTACTGAATAATACTGTCTCACTACCTCATACATTATTGTTCGCAAACAAAGTGACATGGCATTTTCAAGTCGTTGATTGTAGAGATTTGGTCGGTCTCAAGTTCGATTATGTAATCGCATCATTTATGGAAAGTTATCCAAAGTTATCCAAAGCAAACTTTGGAACACCTGGGCATTAGGTGTTGGTGAATGCCTGCATTCGATGCCCTTTTCCAAAGGCTATTTCCAACATTCATTCATTGGGAAGATGCACACTACAAATATGTCTTCTTATCCGCTTTTTTTGCTTCTTTCACTGTAAGCGAGCATAAGTGAAGACCTTCAATTACTGATTACAAAGAGACTGCACATTTGAATCGCACTGCATATATACAAATGCAGTTTTGTTTTGTGTGTGTCTTTGTGTGTCTTCGTGTGTGTGTTTGTGTGTGTGTTTAAGTGACTAAACGTGATTATCTCAATAAACTGCACACTGCTCTTTGAAAAATCATAATAAATAAAGGATTTCTGGTAAAAATTGTGTGTTCTACGGTTCGTTCTCTCAGCTGAAAGGGAAGGTGTCAGAGTATATATCCAACAAATAGGAGTTACAAGGCTCATTCAGTAATATAAAGCCTCGGCGGAGAATCCTTAAAATCTGAGCGTTACACCTCTCACACTGAACACATTCATCACTGGTAATTATTCATTTAATTGAACAAGATATGACAACGCAAAATCTAATATTTTCCTCAATTTCATATGATTCTGCATTTTTACACAGCTCAACACCGTTCAACTCCTACAGTCAAACATAATTCCTCATCTCTATGACGACGAATCGGACACATGTTACAGAAACTCTCAAATGAGGTGACTAACGAGACACTGGAGTTAGGCCAGTTAAGCCTCCGACAATGACATGGAAATGAAAATCCCTGAGTAGTAACAAACCCATGTGAATGATTTGACTGAGAGTCAAATTTAATGAAGACATTAAAAACCGAACGACTATACTCAAATCAGAATGCAAATAACGAACAATTGTGGTAGTTCTGCAGGTGATGAATAACCGTCTAAAGAGAACACACGTGACACTGTGGCCAAGAAGAGGATTTCGAATTCAATATAGAAGTAGGACAAGGCTGAGTGCCTGTTATCACGGATGATATTTATTTCGGTAGACTGGGTTAAGTATCAGACTGTTCAAGGAAGTCAGAAGACTCTAGAAGACATGGACTTCGAGCGTGGATGATTTATGTTTATTATCTCACAAACTCGAATAACTGCAGGCAAAAGGAAACCGACAAATTGGCATAGAGAAGACGCAGTTAGCGAAAATATTTAACCAACCAACAACAGTAACAACCAGTACAAATCACTATCAACGGGAGAGACTTCATGGAGGCTACTTCCTGCCTCCACTTATCTGCCTAGGAAGCATCGTTAAAACCACAGGCACTTGGACAACACGGATGAGGATATCCAGATCAGCCCAAATCGGAAAGGCGAGATACGCCTTCATCAATCTGACGCACGAGTAGAAATTTTCTGCTTCACTCAGCCACATAAAATACAACTTTGAGATTTTCAAAACAAATCAGAAGTAAGTCAGTTTTTCTATATGAGTAAGAAAATTTCTCAGCTTGTGATGAAATGAATTTCCAGCAACATTCGATAGAATTTAACACCAGCTGCCTTCGCTACCTGCATATTGAACATCAAATGGTCAGAAAGAATAAGCAACAAGAAACTCTGAGAACACGTGACGAGGGAGTAATCGGTGCACGAGTAACATAGGGGAAATCTTGGGACGAGGAGGAGGAGGAGGAGGAGGAGGAGATGAGATTTAATGTACAATTATGGACCAAGGTAAAGAGGACAGCAGAAAACAGAACAAAGTGGAGGTGTGCTGTTGAAGCCTTGTGCTCCACTGGGAACACAAATAGATAATTATGAGAAGAATGAAGAATATAAATTATGAAAATGTGTGAATGAATTCTTTTTGGTCAGGGAAGAAGAAGAAGAAGTGAGAAAGGAGGTGTTGGACGAGAGGAAAAATTGTAGTCTAAGTTTAACTGTGGTAGAAACAACGTCAGAATAAGTATCTTTTGAATACGAAGTTTTGTATTTTATCAATCTTCTCACAAACGCTTTGAATATGTGTAGAAGATGTGGACAGATTTTCTGCTACTATGACTTCGGTAAAGTAGGATACGTTTGAATTGTAGATGGAAAGATGGTGACTTTTCCTGTACCGTCCCGATTTATGTTTTCGACGGATGTCTGTAAGTTCGGTTATTATAAACTTCTTCGAATACTCGATTTTGATCAGAATACTCCAGACTATTTATATTTCTTTACCAAAAAGGCTTGATTGTCACTCTAAGTGATGTGAAATCCTCTCGGGTGGTGGATTGGTATCACCCAGAATTATAAGTCAAAGATGTTAACTGGCGAGCTTGTGGACATGCTACTGACCACACGAAACAATGTAACACATATATGGACTGGTCACACTTGAGTAATCAGTGCCATGTGAAGTTCAACAAACCAGGCGTGGATTAATACTGGTTGATTATGTGATAGTAATTCGACGTTAAGGTATTCACAGAAAGAAGGGAAAAATGCTTCGAGGGACATTGACTATAAGTGAAATCCAGAAAGGGAGCTGAATAAAAACTTGAACCAAGCATCCATAACTTTGGCTATTTAAGAGATCGGCGGGAACGTGCAATTCTTGTAGGAACATCATCAATCAATGAAATATTCGAGTGAACACAGGAAAAGAGAATCAAATAGATAAAAGTGTACGAATCAGAGGTTCACCTACCAGCAAAAATTCAAAAGATGACATCAAGTTTTTTCTAATATTTCTTCGAAGAGACGTACATTTCAGTTCAGTCAATGGGCTGAGTTAACCGGGAAATCAAAATTCACTTGAAATCAAATGAGAAGAAACAAACAAATGATGTCAGTAGAGAACGATTTCCATCTGTCGGCTCGCAGAGAACTACTGGGTTTGATTTATATCAATGGGAGAATTCGAAGTCCCAACCCATGACCAGGGAAGTCACAGTGATTCGACCTGTTTCTTTATACACAGAACAGTGCTTGTTTTAGACAAATCATTCATTCAGAAGCATAAAACTTTCATAAAAACAGTAAATGATATTTGAATTGTGCTTGTCTGATACACATAAATCATTGAACGTCACTACAGATTTTGTCTAACATACATCAGTTAGTTTATCCGGATCTGATTCTGAAAGCTATCATTTTCGGCTACACATTTTTCACACATTGACAGCAAACTTTGCCTTGCGAGAAAAGTGTACAAATCACTTTGGCTACTTATATCTTTGGCAGTAGTAAAAGGTTTTAGGCAACATTTAACCACACAATATACTTTCGACTCATGAACAAAATTATTCCATTGGAAATTTCCAAAAGCATATGAATTCATAGTAAATTAAACAATATTGTTGTACATATCATATCCATTTTATCACAGTACATTTATGTGTATCTTTGTGGATAAGAATGGATGACTCTTTCTCTAAAGCGTTACTTTTTATTGAAATCGGTGTGGAAGATGATGTACATTCATATTGGTCAAGATGAGAAGTGAGATGCGAAAGCGACTCAAATAATTTATTCTTAACCATCCTGTATGGAACTGTTTGTCAGATTTGGTTTTGTGTTGCGCTTCATACTACTTAATATCGATGAGTACCAAGTGTCGGTCTACACAGATTTGATTGTTTATGTGTTTGATAATGGGTTAATATCAGCGACTGGCACTTGGAGTTCTAGTGAGAAATTGTAACCAGATCACCTATCTCTTTGGTCGATGGATGTAATAAACATCGGGAATCAAAAGAAGTTAGAATTCATGGGCCATTGAATCTAACTCACATGTTCTTGGTTCAAACCCTGTCAGTCGAAAACTTTCGAAGAGTTCCAAACTAGGACGCAACAACTCTGACTCACATTCTGAATTCCGTTTATTCATATGATTATATATAATTCTCTGATAGGTGTTAATTCATGATCAGGCATGCGTTAACAATAAGCAGTGTTTGTCTTCAAAATAGTTGGAACTGCACATCCTTTCATTGTTATCGACATCTTGTGATTACACTGTACTCAATACACATGCTTGCCTTACACCACACCGACTTCAAAACCTAGATTACTTGGACAGCTTTCTATTCACTTCTTATGTTGAACCGTCAATGAAATATGACACTCAGTTACTTTGGGCTTAATCTCCACGCTTCGTTATTCAGTGCTACTGAATTACACCACCATGGGAAAATCACATCTCACTTTTCTCAATCTTATTGGAAATACTGGGCGCACACATGTCCAAACCCACTCCAGTGTTAGACACATATTTCACAAAGGTTCAGTTGATTTTCTAAAATCTTACGACTTCAGTAGGACTTCATATCTCGCTTTACTTCATGCAATGTATAGTAGTGTTTATCACAATATTCATTTCATTTTAGCATCTGGATTTCTGTAGGCGATAGAAATCAGACTGGATGTGTATATTTTCTTGTTAAATGTGATCCTTACGGCAAGTCGTCTTCTACTTCGTTTACAAAATCCGGTGTTCCACAAGGTGCTGTCCTCTCTCCTTTTCATTTTTCTTTCTTCCTACATGACCTGCCTATTCAAACGAAACTAACTTTGTCAAATATGCAAATGATCTGACTGTATCACTGCCTATCACTTCCGAGTCTGACAGCTCCAAACTTAATAGCTTTCTGTTGGACATCAGCAAGTGGTCCAAGTCAAATGGTCTTATATTAAACCCTCTTAAATGTCAGGCACTTGACTTTCCTTTCAAGCATCGACGTGACTTACATGAACTAGTTAGCTCGCATGATCCCTGTAGTATAGATGGCACGGAAATTGAAACCAAGTCAAGCATCAAATACATTGGATTAGTTCTTTCCTCTCACCTTTCATGGTCATCACACATCTTATCTATCTCTAAGAAAACGTTTCGCCTTACCTTCTACATTAAAAAGTTAAGACAATCAGGTATCAACCAACCTTTATTTATGCAATTTTTAAACTCCTGTATTTTACCTATTGTACTCTATTGCTCTCCATTAATCTTTCCTGGGCTTCTCAAAAATGATTATATCATATTACGAAGAGTATTAAATTCTGTGACTAGAGCTTGTGGTCTGCCACTGCATGAGCTCGCTAATACTATAGTCGAGAGGCATATAAATCCCTGTACAAAATGGGTGAAGTCTATACTGTTAGACCCTCTGCACCCCCTTTATTCACACCTACCCCTTTGTATCTCATCAGGTAGGACGAGAAGTCAATATAAAAAGTTATATGCTCATACCATTAAGTATATAAATTCTACAATACCCTATCTAGCGCGTACTTAATGTGACGAAGACTCTGTTAGACGTGAAACTTACAAGTTACTATGTTATTAGCACAGTGAATCGACCCTTTTATCGTTCACCTTTCTGTATTTTATGGTGTCAGACTTTCTATCGTTTAATTATTACTCTGCTATTTTCTTTTAGTTGGTATTGCTATTATTACCACAATTTTGTACTTTATGCATATTTTTCAGTGTATGGCATACAGTATTTTGCTATGTAGCTGCTATAACAATCGTTTTATTACTATTATGTATGTGTATTTTTAATTTTTTGTCGTTTTTGAGTAAATTAGATGCAATATTGTACTGAATGCTGAAAATTCCTTGCTGTATCATGAGTACTGTTTTTGGAATGAAGCAAAATTATTATTATTGTTATTATTAGATAATTCGATCGCACTTGTAAATCCAGTCACACTGATTATATTACTAGACCGATTTGCCAGGCAATTCTTCAACATCGATTAGCTGAGAAGAAGAATGGATACTTTCCATTCAATTCATTTATTTGTAGACACTGTAAAAGAAAGCTCTTAGAAATGGTTGATTTGAGTAGCGAATTCCAAAAGAAAAGGGTTATGTGAAAAGCAAAATATCAGACTATCGAATATTTTTGCTGTTCAGCTCCACTCTAGTTAGTAGAAATACGTAGTATCATTTGAGATTTACACCTGTATTATGGCTTCCATATTTAAATTGGTTTTTCATCCCATATAACTAAATCTCAATGAATTAATTAATAAAAATTTTAGAATAATTGCTTTCCATGTTGTACCTCTGTACCTGTTTCACTTGAATTTAGCTTATTCGAACTTCTGTTTTCTTACTCCATGTTGTATTTGTGCGTTGATTATCTCTTACTGTGGATCGCTTTCAACACAACAGCTTCACTTCTCTCATTTCAACAAAACGTGACAGATTGGGCACCTGAATATTTCTCCGCTTGCTCATGTACAATTAATCTGACTCCAATGGCCATATGACGAAAGCGACTATTAGTACTCCTCAGTCATTATTATCATACGCACCATGATCTAAGCAACTACCTAGTTCAACCACGTTGATTCACACCAATAACTTGTGTCTGTTTTATTCACCACCGCAACGCTGAAAACATCACCACATCTATGACACCAGGCTGTTCTCAAACTCATCCGATAGACAAGACGTTTACATTCACAAATGCACGCCAATGTTAGGCACCCATTCTGAATAAGTTCGGCTTATTTTGTAGCGATAAACAAATCCCAATCGTTATATGCCTACAGATTTCATCATTCAGAATTGGCCGCTTGAGTTTACTAGTTCAGCTGAAGGTGAGCACTCAGTGAAGAAATTGTGATCGAGCTAGATATATTCCTCAGATCCACAATGAGATGGAATACTCGTGAATTCAAAGGTGAAAACAGTCCTGCGTAGATACTATTGCGAAGTGTATATCACTGAAGATTATTGCACACTTAAGGAAGTCGATACCTTAGGCCACACTGATTTCATGTTCATCGTACTTAAATTCTTGTTTATTCTTCTACCGAGATAATGGAGATTTGATGAATTCACCACCCATCAAGTATGCAGACAGTCATCTCATCATTAATATCTGCAAAGTAATTCACCTGAATTGATTGGAGTTTATATATTAAAAGAGTTACCTCTACAGAGCTAATAGGACTACTGAATACAAATAAATCTCATCATTCAAAATGACAATGCGAATATGGACAGAGTCTCCATTTACGAAGGGCACACAATTACGCGTTTGTTTTGACAGCATCTGCGGTGGTCTACTTTTCTTGTTCGACACTGAACATCCTCCCTACTTATTGTCATATTTCGTCTTGTATCTTTTCACGTGAAACCAGAAAGAACTTCCTAAGAATTTAAGTTCGTACAGCTGATGAATGGGAACGTTCTGCCATACCATCATCATCATCATCAGATATCAGAGAAGCATTCATAAAGTTTTTAAATCCGTCAGAGAAATGCAAAGTAAAAGCGAAGATTAATATTATTTCTCTAGAGAAAAAAGGACAGATTTGCAGTATAAAATGTCAAAATGTAAAATTCTGTCCTATGAGCTATGAGCAGGGATTAGTAAAGACACTGTATGTTCCCCTAACAAAGTAGTAGAAGAATTAGGCTTTGTTGAAAAGTGCATTAAGGAAAAAAGGTATCCAAAAGGATTTGTCCTAAAGTACAGCAAAAAAAGAGATGAGAAAGCGAAGCATACAACCGTTGCAATGAAGAAAGTGTTCATTTACCTCCCATACTACGGGAAAACAGTATCGCAAATGATCGAAAAGAAGATGAAGGGAGCAATAAAGAGATGCTTTCCTGAAGCCAATCCGGTGAAACTATACATTACTACATGCTCTATAAGGCAATCAAACCTGGATAAGTACCCTGCTGATGTACCCTCCCCGACCAATACATAACAATCTTTAATTTACGTGTACCTGCGGCAGCAAGTACATTGGAAGGACAGAAAGAAGGCCTTCTATCCGGTTTTAGAGTATATTCCAAGAAACTTATGCCTAAAAGCAAGCAGATATTTACAAAGTTCAATTACCAGACACCTTGTGGATACGGGTAATTTTGTCGAGACTTCTAAATCCTTCAAAATATTAAACATACAAAGGACAGCGAATCTACTACGATTTGCTGAAGCAATAGCAATCAAACGTCACAGACCAAACTAACGCATACAGAAAGAGATTGTGGTCAATCTCTCACTCCCTTGGTAACCATATCACTTTCATTACACTGATTGGTCATACACACTAGTGAGCTCAGCTCACTAAGCAAGTTTTCAAATTGAAGAACCTTGACCTTCTTGAGTTGCTATGTTGACACTGTTTACTAGATTTGTTCTGTTTTCACTCTTCTCTCATCCCCCTTTATTTCTTTCTCATAGTTTGGCAGTATATTAATTGATGATGCGTTCAACTTATAATGTTTTCTATATTGCCCTTAAAAAATGAAGTATGAAATGTAATTATTTATAACCATTGTATTTTCAGGCAGTTCGCAGCTGATGAGAACCTGTGAAATAGAATGATATCATTTTATACTGCAAATCTAGTCTTTCTTTCTCCATCCAAATTTATCAAGCGAACCATATGTATAAAATTATTATTATTATTGCATGTATGATATCTCTTACGAGCTATCCTAACTTCATCATGTTTCCACCAACATTCTGTTTACAGTGGTTTCATTATTATTATTATCATTATTATTCCTGTCTTAAATTTTGTTTATGTACATATTTGTTCAATGAGGTAAACCGTCGCAGTATGTATGGAAACGCCAAATATTCCATTCTGTATAGTTATTATAGTTTGGAACAAAGTGACTATTATTATTATTATTATTACATTATGAATATTTATTACGTCCAAGACACACATCAGGGTTTTATTATATGAGAGCAGTTGAGTATCTGACAAGGCGGAGACGCAGCAACTACAGACACTCAGTTGAAAGATAGAACATCGCTTTACTTTTACATAAATCAGTATCTTCATACATGAGTCGACATTGCATTGTCTATTCAACAGAGGGCAAATCATAATTGTGATGTATTGTAGACAGACTACTGAGTGAATCAGTCGCATTAGTTGAGTACTGTTGTTTTTTTTCCTTGGTTCAACCAATTCACTGTCTTCAAGAAGCACGAAACTTTCAAGTCAATGATTGCATCTATTCACTGGCCAATTCACATACCTGAATTTGCATCATTCAGTGTGTGATGTTGACGTATTCAGGTTATAAATGAGATTTAGATGGGAAGTGGAAGTTTAAATGATGAGGAATAATTTTCATTCAAGTGGGCACTAGTCAACGCTGAGATCGATGAAGTCTACATTTGATGAATACGTATTCCTTCGGAACATATTTCTGCAACCACGTATAAGATAATTTGACTCCTTACTATTATTTATATTGAATAGTTACTGAGATCACTATTACTATGTTTTGTACAGAAGTGATATTCTATTCTACGACTAATCTTCATGCAATCATGAAGATATTTTAGGAATAATATCTGTGTGAAACCAATACAGTATTTCACATAGATGTTTGCCTGCATTTAAATGTTCACTTCTATCCGCCGTTTGTATAAAACAGCACATGCTACTTCAAGTGCATTTAAGTTGTGCAACTGGCAGAAGACTTAAACAAATCAAGCTTGCGTGAAATATTTGAATGAGTAATTAGAAATGTCGGTAATTTAGACTTCAAGGGAGAAAACAGTTTTGTTCAGCGTTTCTCTTCAACAATTTTATTCCGACGAGGTGTATTCTTATTTGTATTTCTGATGAGGTGTGTTGTATTAGTGACACTGAGAATAGCTCACTGTGCACAGTACAAACTGGAGAAAATTAAATATAATCAAAAATTAGAACAAACAGTTCAAAGAGGAGTGTCATTTCGGTGAGCTCACTCATACTCGCCTTTTAAATCGCAATGGTGTGCAATATAATCTCGTATGTGTGTATTTTCAGTCAGCTCCACCTAGCACAAGAATAAAATTCGTTTCGAGAAATGATGATATCATCAGAATATTTCAAAACACTGATGAATAGTGCCACTGTAACTAGACTGGAGGTGTGAAGAATGCAAGCTTTAGACTAAAAAGGTTGAGTGATGCTTTCTACAGTTAACTTTCCAAAATTGTACCTGTATCAAGTTTTACTTTAGACTGATTCGAATAAGACGGCCGTTGAAAATAACGGTTACTGAAAAGCTGCTTAGAACACGTTTGGAATACTTCACTGTTACGCATCCAAGATGTCACATAAAAGCACTCGGGAATTAGTGAAGGGTCATGAAACAACATGGGGACAATTATCAAAGTAAATTCCATACTAGGTTATCTCTGTTACAATTGGATAATTCGTCACTGATTTCTAAGATTTATGATGAAATGAACACATCTCAAATCGAAACTTTCTTCTTCTTCTACGTTCATTAGAGTGAATACGAACACACACGCACATGTATACAAAAAATAGTTGCATTTACTGTCAACTGTACAACTAAGTGGATGAATTCAACGAGAAAAGACACTTTGCTGAACTGTCTGTTCTTACCTCCATGTCGGAATGGGTATTTTTCATGAATTTACATGATTTCCAAAGATGAACAACTCAAGTGGTTGATAAATCACAGAGTAAGTTAGAAGAATATCTTGAATAAATGAATTGGTGTTGAGAGTTTGAATGTCAATGAAGTGACAAAAATGTACTTCGTAGAGATTGAGGAAAGCGTTTCTCCTGTTTGTTGTCATACACGTATCTGGTGACTTAGTCATGTATAACGTTATGATTCATTGTGACATCAATAATTGAAGACAGTGAACTCAACAACAATGTATGTAACAATAAAGAAGTATAAAATTGGTGGATGGTGGCTAGCAGTGGAATCCAGGATGCGCATTTCGTCCTAATTGGGACTCGTCAGCTGGATGTACCTGCATTTCTCAGTGAGTGATGATGTTCCCACCGAGACTCGAACCCAATGCCCATCCTGGATTCCACTGCCAGCCACCATCCACCAATTGTATACAAATCCAATCCCCAGACATCGTCAAAGCATCTACACAAGAAGCCGACATATCAACTTGAGACCGAGCAATTCAGTCCAATCAATCGATAGGAAAATCAAGAATTCAATTCAATAATAAAGAAGTATGATTATACTTTTTCAAACACTTTAGAATGACGTTTTTATGGAGTTGAATATTAATCACAGGAAACACAAGTTATGCAATCATTCGTTTGGGAAGTTTAGTATTGGAATATGTTGCAGATTATTTCGGCTGATTCTGCCAGTACCTTTGCTAATGAAATAATTGAAGTTTCTATTAACTTCTAACGACGTTGTATGTAGCAGTTTTCGGAAATGTCTATGATATAAGTTTGAATGGAAAATGCACCTGCCTATATGATTCAGGAGTTCAATGAAGAATAAAAGGTGGCTAATCTCAGAAATTTTGCATGGGTTAGTTTCCATCTTTAGGTATTCAGTAGCACATTCCGATTTTGCGGCTTTCTTTGCACTCTTCTACAACGATTGCTATGATTTGCCGTATACATTCATCTCAACCTGACGCTAATAGCCTCCATAACACCTCAAATGTGACGCCAAACTCATCGTTTCCGATTCGGTTCAGATTGGAGTGCCTGAATAGCATGTGACGTGACTCAGTGATCTAGTCAGAGTAAATCTATTCCATGAACAATTTCTTCTGCAAATACGTTGGACTGTAGGTTGAAAGTTGAGCGGTTGTTTGTGTTACTTGTGGCTGTTCGTTTCTGGCTATTCGGTTTTCAGTATGAATTGAGGACTCTATAACGGTATCTTGTCTTCACTGGCTCCATACGGAAGACCAAATGCCCTACCAGAATGAATAAGTATGAAAAACCTATGGATCTGAGAAATATATCTAGCTCGATCACAATTTCTTCACTGAGTGCTCACCTTCAGCTGAACTAGTAAACTCAAGCGGCCAATTCTGAATGATGAAATCTGTAGGCATATAACGATTGGGATTTGTTTATCGCTACAAAATAAGCCGAACTTATTCAGAATGGGTGCCTAACATTGGCGTGCATTTGTGAATGTAAACGTCTTGTCTATCGGATGAGTTTGAGAACAGCCTGGTGTCATAGATGTGGTGATGTTTTCAGCGTTGCGGTGGTGAATAAAACAGACACAAGTTATTGGTGTGAATCAACGTGGTTGAACTAGGTAGTTGCTTAGATCATGGTGCGTATGATAATAATGACTGAGGAGTACTAATAGTCGCTTTCGTCATATGGCCATTGGAGTCAGATTAATTGTACATGAGCAAGTGGAGAAATATTCAGGTGCCCAATCTGTCACGTTTTGTTGAAATGAGAGAAGTGAAGCTGTTGTGTTGAAAGCGATCCACAGTAAGAGATAATCAACGCACAAATACAACATGGAGTAAGAAAACAGAAGTTCGAATAAGCTAAATTCAAGTGAAACAGGTACAGAGGTACAACATGGAAAGCAATTACTCGAAAATGTCCATTAATAATTTGTTGGCAGCGTATATAAAGACAAAGATATTGACAAGGCTACATGCGTGTCACCAGATGGACGAACCAAAGACCAAGTTTACTTCATCTCAATCTCAATGAATTGGGGGCGAGGGATACTGGACACAAACGTTAGAAGAGGTGAAGACGTTTGCTAGGACCTCTATCTCGTACATCGGACGTTTCAAATCAAACTGAAAGATTTCAGAGAAACAGGAGCTGCAGAGAGACCACAAGACATGTTCAATACTCAAAAACCAGGATATAAAGGACATCTTCGCTGGAGACATAAACGACAAAGCCGAGATAAGACTCAACACAAGGGAAGTGCTCAGGGTTGAAAACCACTGGGACACCAAGGAATAAATGAATCAGAGCAACATCAGGAAAAAGAAAAAAAATTCACAACAGGGAGAGAAACAAGTTACAACAATAATAAAAAACCTTAGTATTAGTACTATCACATTCAGATACAGTTAACCAAAATGATACCAAAATCATAGACTCACTGACTTCAGCCAACTTGAACATGTAAATTCATCAATATATACAATTACAGATGTTAGTTAGTGGTAGAAAGTCACAAAGTCAGCCTGTGAGAGTTAGTACCTGTGAGCTTTTCACTCCTCTTATTTATTCATTTGATCAACAAATGTGTTCAAGGGGAATTTCCCTCCGTTGAATTCTCTTTTTTGACCATTTGCTCACTTTCCATAATTCTTCACATCGTTTGAAACGACTAGGATTTCACCACCTGATTTATATGAGAATGAGGTGAAACCCCACTTTGTTGGGGTATCTCAGTCATCTCATATTCGTGGAGTGATTCCGAAATAAGAGACGAAACGTTAGTCCAGCATGGAAAAGTTGCTATATTTTGCATGTTTGAAGTTTTATTTCGATACATTCATGTTTATATTTGTGGATAAGAATGGATAATTCTATCCTTGATGCATTACATTTATATTGAAATGAACAAAGTAGATGGCGTACCATCATGTTGGTGAATATGAGAATTGAGATGCGACAGCGATTCGAATAATTCAATCTTAACTATCTTGCGTTGAAGTATTTTTCAGATTTGGTTTTGTGTTGCGCTTCATACTACTACCTAATATCTATGCTTACCAAGTGTTGGTCTACAGAGATTTGATTGATTATGTGTTTGATAATGGGTTAACATCAGCGACTGGCACTTGGGGTTCTAGTGAGAAATTGTAACCAGATGGGACCACTGAGTTTAGGAAAAGAATCACCTATCTCTTTGGTCGATGGATGCAATAAACATCGGAAATCAAAAGAAGTTAGAACTCATGGGCCATTGAATCTAACTCACATGTTCTTGGTTCAAACCCTGTCAGTCGAAAACTTTCGAAGAGTTCCAAACTAGGACGCAACAACTCTGACTCACATTCTGAATTGAAATTTCTGAAATTGCATTTATTATTATTATTACAAATAGTTCTCTGATTTGTGTTAATTCATGATCAGGCATGCGTTAACAATAAGCAGTGTTTGTCTTCAAAATAGTTGGACCTGCACATCCTTTCATTGTCATCGTCATCTTATGATTACACTGTACTCAATACACATGCTTGCCTTACACCACACCGACTTCAAAACCTGGATAACTTGAACAGTTTTTCATTCACTTTGTGTGCTGAACCGCTACTGCAATATAATACCCCGTTACTTCGGGCTTAGCTTTCACGCATCGTTAGTCAGTGCTACTGAATTACACCACCATGGGAAAATCACATCTCACTTTTCTCAATTTTATTGGAAATACTGGGCGCACGAAAGTTCAAACCCACTGATACACACTTCAAATAAGTTCAGTTGATTTTCTAAAATTTTACGACCTCAGTAGGACTTAATACCCCATTTCACTTCATGGAATGCATAGTAGTGTTCCACAATATTTATTTGATTATAACATCCGGATTTTTGTCGACTATGTAAATCAAACTGGATATTTTTTATTTTA
Source organism: Trichobilharzia regenti (assembly GCA_944472135.2). Taxonomy (NCBI): domain Eukaryota; kingdom Metazoa; phylum Platyhelminthes; class Trematoda; order Strigeidida; family Schistosomatidae; genus Trichobilharzia; species Trichobilharzia regenti. The sequence continues at coordinate 90,772 of CALYDD020000398.1, read as the reverse complement.
TCTTGTTAATAACGGCTTGATTGCATACTGCAGTTTTGGTAGGAGTATGGAAGTTTCAGCATGTTATATCGCACCAGAGTGCGTCGGCCGTGGATACGCACATTTTTTTGTCAAATGTTATTCTTATGGAGTTATTTAGTTCAATTTCACTCGTTAATCCAGTTACACTGATTCTATTACTAGATAAATTTGTCAGGCAATTCTTTAACATCGATTAGCTGAAGAGAAGAATGGATACTTTCCATCCAATTCATTTATCTCGTAGACACTGTAAAAGAAAGCTTTTAGAAATGGTTGAGTTGAGTAGCGAATTCCAAAAGAAAAGGATTATGTGAAAAGCAAAATATCAGATTATCGAATATTTTCGCTGTTCAGCTCCACTCTACTCAGTACAAAAAAGTAGTATCAGTAGAAATTTCATCCCATGTAACTTAACCTCAATGAATTAATTAATAAAAATTTTAGAATAATTGCTTTCCATGTTGTACCTCTGTACCTGTTTCACTTGAATTTAGCTTATTCGAACTTCTGTTTTCTTACTCCATGTTGTATTTGTGCGTTGATTATCTCTTACTGTGGATCGCTTTCAACACAACAGCTTCACTTCTCTCATTTCAACAAAACGTGACAGATTGGGCACCTGAATATTTCTCCGCTTGCTCATGTACAATTAATCTGACTCCTATGGCCATATGACGAAAGCGACTATTAGTACTCCTCAGTCATTATTATCATACGCATCATGATCTAAGCAACTACCTAGTTCAACCATGTTGATTCACACCCTTACCTGGTGTATATTATGTTGAGAAACGTACATAGTAATTATCAGTTCGGAGATTCTTCATTATGTGTAGGAACCTGGGATTAAGTTCCTTGATAATTTCATTCTGCATTCAGCGAAATTAGTTTTACAACATTAGGAGACCAATTTTTTCTGCTCTCTCATTTCAAATCCATGAGAGTAGGAAGGATGTTGGGAATGTCGGATCAAAACTTTAGGACAATATCTCGATACCAAGCTTCAACAACTCAGAACTCATTTGTCTATAATAGCTTGCTACGCAATTTCGATTTCATATGAAGCGGAGCATGAGACAAAGGTTTCCGGCATTTACTCTGTTCCCCGATAGATTGCAGTGACTATGTTCTGCAGAGACACAAATTCACCAACCGAATAAACGGACATAACAGTCTTGAACAAGCAGTCAGATTATCTCGCAATGAATACCCATAGCACGTAAACCCTTGTATAGAAATGAGATTTTTCCATGGGATACTATTCTCGTGCTCTTTTCGGCATACTCCATCATCTGAGTACACAGGCTTCAAAATTGCCAGAGTTCTGCAACCAAAACAACATCCATATTAAATTTCTATCCACGAAAATGACAGCCCGAAACCAAATAACATTTTGATGTATATATATATATGTATATTGCAGTCCTGTGCCGCAGTGAAAAACACTGCACCAAACATCACCACCCTTACATCCATCAGCCAATAGTGTATTATTTCGGATTCCTGAATCATTCGTATTAGCAATGACAGCTGGCACCACCTCAATGTATGAACACCGAATACCACCCTCTTTGCACCCATAAGTTCTTGGTGCATGGACACACATCCTCCTATTCTGCCTGCCATGGTTTCTATCACCTCTGAATACGTGTCTGAGTAATCACTATGGGCAAATCAAGGATCATGTCGTGAGGTCAAACATTCTGTTGAGTAGGGAGCGAGCATTGATGAAACCGAATGAGATAAAGCCGGGAATGACGGTGAAGTAGTATTTAAATTTGAAGACGTTTTTCTCAAGGTTATTGGCGTCTGGGGTGGATTCTTTGATGTGTGCTTAGTCAGATGGTGGCAACTTACTAGCAGCGCCTGAAAAGCACACTACATCAGTATCAGCACACAGATAGGTGCTATCGTTGGTTACCTTCGGGGGAAGCGAAGTGTTCATAAAAAAGCGTTACTGCAATGCATCGCACTCGCTTCTGGAGACAGAGCTGTTTGAATACGTAAGTGAAAGGGGAAAGAAACAATATCACGAGTTCTCAGCGTGTGGCAAACTTTGTCAAGACTGTTTTCAGAGAAATATTTATTTAGTTGATGGGTGATTCGTTTTCTTGGGTGCTGGTTTTGATCAGTCTTGCAAGAAGTCCCATATTTACCTGTATTCAGCTGTAAAGAAGTTGAAACGGGACTTCGTTTGACAAAGTATATGATTTGAAGAAGATGCGTTGCTGCATAATTGATAGGTTGATTCGGTGTTTTTTCACCCTAGGCAGATCACAAATAGTGACGTCCTCAAATTCATCCAATCCTGCCTGAGTCATGAATTAAAGGATATGGCGAGCAAAACTGCATCTGGAATAAGTAGTCTCGCAACATGGTGTGCTCATTACTATCAGAAGTTTGCCATTGACAAATGCGGCTGGATTTGCATCAGCGGCAGTACTTTTGACCTAAGTGTAGAAGTAAATAGGTGAAAACTAGCCAGGCTCAACTCAGTCGTATATCACGTTCTCTCAGCAAACTTTTAATGCTGAACGGACAAGACCAAGTATCCTGAGATGCATAACTCGCAATTTCTTTTGTTCTGAAACTTTTGTTTTATCATAAAACATATGTATCTCATCTGTCTTAGAATGCTGCCTGTTTATTCTTAGTGGGCTGTGACAGAATAACAAGCCTAAATTAAGCGGAGTTCAACGAGAATTTACCTCGAAACCTTTTGGTTGACAATGTAGTCTCGAATACCCTGAGCGTTGCGACAGGCTGAAAATAGAACGACTATGGAAAAGACGTCTTGAGCTAGACGTTATTTCCTATTACAAGCTAGCTAATTTTCTATTGCTCCCCTGAAGGCAAATAACTAGATTTCCGTTTGTCATCTATGACTATCTGAGAAATCATGAAAATCTAATTGCTATAGAGCATTGCAAGACTTACATGCGGTACAACTTCTTCTTAAAAAAGGTTTCAGTCATTCATAGTAGGTTATCAGCTATTGTGAGTGATGCAAACACACCTCCAGTATTTACCTCCACATACATCAGACTGCTCATAGATGACAATGCACTCCTGCGCCCGACTTCTGCACCCTCTTTTTCACCCAACATTGATATTTAAAGTTCATAAGAATAATTATAATGATTTACTGTACTTGTGATACAGCATAAATCACAATATTCCCTCTAATTTCCTCAAATTATAAATAAAAATTAATCACACTGAAAATTTCCTACATTTACAATAGGGGTAATCTCGAAAACATGCAGATTATAAAATGGAAATAATAATAATAATAATGATAACAGCTAAGGTAATAATAACAATACAAGTGAGAATCGCTCTGGGCTTCATTCACACAGTATTGTTGATGAGGTATATAAATCCTAGCATGTTGGAAAATATTGAATATAATGTTCTCTTTACATGATATGGTGAGGAAATACAAAGATTACAGCAGTCATGGAGATAAGTTGGTGCTTGCAATTATGAGAGTAAAACAAGGAAGCAACAGGACCGTAAATATAATCGAAATAATAAAAGTAAAACTTGAAGGTATATAAGGATGGATGGAGGAAATTGTTTATTTACTAGATGAAAAAAGGTTAGTTAATTCTTGCCTGACACTATTTTCCCTATCACATAAAATACGTTCCAAGTATGGTATCATAGAATTTCTATACTTAGACGTGCGAGCATACAGTTTTCTGAAGTTACTTCCTGCTCTACCTGAGGAGATGCAAGATGAAAGCTGAGAGTAAATTGGATGATCCAAGTCACACGAAATTCCTCTAGCAAATTGATTACACGAAATCAAGTGCCTATCGACAACGACGTTAACTATGTGGTCCACTGGGACACCACTCACCCTACTGACAGTCTTCAGCGTTCTACGAATTGTGACATAGTCTTTTTCAAGCAAACCAGGAATGAATAAGGGTGAACAATAATGAAGAATCGGTAAGATGTGAGAGTTTATGGACTGTAAGAGGAGGTGTTGAGTTATATCCGAATGCCTTAACTTCTTAATGTTAAATTACAGGCGGAATATTTTACTTGACATCGCTAAGACATGGGAAGACCAGGAGAGATCAGAAGACAGAATAAGTCCAAGATACTTAATTTCTGATTTGATTCCTATTTCATTGTCATTAATCTTACAACTGTTATGAGAATCGACGACTTCTTTTAACTGTCTTTTACATCCTAGGCTGAAATCAACAGTTTGGAATTTAGAAGGATTTAGTTTACACTCAGACCATATACTGACTCCTGAAAGAAAGCTATTTATTTTGGTAGAATCTAGCTGGGAGTTAACAGCCACTGAAACGGTTAAATCATCAGCGTACTTCACAAAGTTTATTTCATCAGAGTGAGGCAATTCATGCAAGAAGAAAGAAAGAAGTAAAGGAGAAACGACAGAGCCTTGAGGGACACCAGCCTCAGTAGGCAATGAAGTGGAAGACTTCTTTTTATACACGGTGTACTGCTTTCTTTCCGAGAAATAGGAATGTAACCAGTTGACAGCCCAACATTCTGTTTGACTAGCAGCAAGTTTATTTAATAAGACGTCCCTAGAGACCGAGTCAAAAACAGATGTATAGTCTAGGAAGGCACATCGAACAAATTTAGCCACCTTGTCTAGACTGAAAGCAATGTTATGATATAAGACGGCAGCTGCATCTAAAGTGCTTCTACTATGCTTATAGGCAAATTGTTCAGGGTCATTAAAGGATTCAAGCGAAGGTACAAGACTAAGTAAAAATAATTTCTCCATAGTTTTCAAAAAAGAAGAGGTAATAGCAATGGGTCTAAATTTGACACATGCTCCAGTAGATAATCTAGGTATAGGTACAACTTTAATATCCTCCCAGACGACAGGCTCAATATGACCGGAAAAAGATTTGTTAAATAGATCAGCGAGAGGATGATACAGAATATCAGAACATTTTTAAAAGTAATGCTTGGTACATAATCTGGACCTAAGCTCTGGGAAGGTTTTAGACACTTGAGACACTTTTGAACATCGTTTGTGTTAAAATCTGGAAATGGACTATTAATAACACTAGTGATCCTGGTAAGAATGGCATTTGAGGGAGAGTAAATAAAAGATTTATTAAGAGTACATACATCAAAAGAATACGGAATATTGTTTATCTGCTTACCACCAGTGATTTCCTTAAATAGTTTCCACATATTTGAAGCACTTTTGCAGGATATGAATTTGTGATTATATATCACATTCAACCTCTGCATTTTGGATTTAGGTAAGAAGTTTGTTCTTTTTGCACCACTTTTATCTTTCATCTTATACAGTTTTTACTTCTCTCTACGAAGCTTTTGCAGTTGAGGAGAGGAGAAACGGTCAAATTTGACGAATAGTGTTTCTTTTGGACAGCAGATTTCAAAACAGAATTTCAGATAGGATATAATATAAGAGATAGTGTCATCAAGCGAATCATCATTAAACAGATCCCATCTTGTGTCACTGGGCATGTTTCTAAGATGATGTACGTTCTCATTTGAGTAACATCTGTGAACAACTTTCTTAGACAAGTTTGAGAAGGCTTTACTGTGTAACTTTCCGTAAATTTTGTGTAAGACTCATACAAAACAGTGATCAGAATTGAAGAGCGAAGCTCTTTTACGAGCTTCGCATATTCCAGAATCTTATGCATACAGAAAGAGAGCGTGATTAATCTCTCACTTTCTTGGTAACAGAATTTTGATTTTGATTAGTCATCTAATTCAATGATCTCAACTCACTGAACAAACCTTAATCTCATAAACTGTAACCGTTTTTGTTTCTTGAGTTGCTATGTGGACCAACAAGCTAACACTGTTCTGTTAATCAATTTTTTCTGTTTTCTGTCTTACCCCTCCCTCTCTTTTCAACTTTAAAGGCGTATAAATTGATGATGAAAACTTAAACTAAAAACACTGTAATGCTTTCATTCAGATGCGTCAAAATTATAGTATCTCTTTTCTACCACCACTCAAACATTAAAGTATGTTATTATCATCTATATAACCATTGTAATTTCAGGTAGTCTGCAGCTGATGAGAACCTGTGAAATAGAATGATATCATTTTATAGTGCAAATTTCGTCTTCCTTTCTTTATCGAAATTCATCAAGGGAACCAAATGTATGAATATTCTAGAATCATTTATAAATACTAAATCAAGTAAAGTGTTTTTACGAGTTGGGAAGTAAACATCATTTTCATCTCCCAGCCATGTAATAAAACTGTAGTCGCAGGAATTGAAGTCGCCAGTCACTATAGAAAAGTAGTTACCAAACGAAGCAGCAGCGAAAATAGTGAATTCATCAGCAAAATTCGATAGTTCTGAGGGACTGCAACAACGTGTGATATAGATATTTGTGACAAAAATGAAGCTTTACTTACATAAGTATTTAGGTCGACATTTCACAGTTATACAATCAGTATTGTCATTTGAGAATGAGAAGCAGACGTTGTTGGCAGTAGACCACTGAGAATTGATAAAAGTGGCGACACCACCACCTCTCTTCTTCTTTGAGCTGCATCGGTCTTGTCTGTACATTGTGAAACAACTTCAAACGACTAAATTATCGTCATATGATTCGTCGAGCCAAGTTGCTTGAAGAGTTATTACACCAGTATTACAATATACATTTGAGTATAATAAAGAATGCAAGTAATTAATCTTGTTCGATAATGACCTGCAATTTCTGCTCATAATCACAGGAACAGTCATCTGATGCATTGTAGTACACTACAAGGATCTTTGCCATCGACCATGATGCCTTTCCTGAAGGTTATTTTATACTCGAAAATCATCAGGTTGAAAAAACTTTAAATAATCGTGAGAGTAAGTAATGCGATTTGCACACATAATTGAATGATTAAAACAAAACAAATGAGAGGAAACAGATGCAATATGTAGGATGGAAATTTTGGTAGCCCAAGATTAAGGCAGGCCGCCTTCAGTACACAGACGTATAAGTTAGAAAAAATTACAGGTATAAATGTTAATATTATTGTAATGACATGATAAATATTTCTACGCAGAACACTATTATTAGTTCACACATAATATAAAAAAATTAGAATAACAGGAATAGTTAGTTATTTGTTTAATGAGGTAATTTTTTAGTAAGTTTCTTAGTAAGATAGTTAGTAAGTCAGTTACCTATTTGACTGTTTAGTCAGTTAGTTAGTTATCTATTTGTATAATCAGTTTCTTAGTTAGGTACTCAGCCAGTTAAATAGTTAGTTGTTTAGTTGTTAAATTGGTTAGTTCGTTAGTTGGTGCACCAAAATAATCATAGTGACTTTAACAATATATATATATATATATATATATATAAATCACTTCTTGAGGGCTCGAATTGCTTTCTTCTGTGTTGTTATCGTTTGCCTTCTTTGTTCTCTCACCATTCTATAGCTGACCCATGAATTTTGAATGAGAAAAAAGAATTCCAATATTTGACCAGTTAGATTGAGAAATGATTCACAAGCATTACTGGTCCCATATTCTACAACTGACTCTTGAATTACCAGTTACCTTCCCCTGCGACGCGTCCTAGATGACAGTTGTGGATTATTGCCTTCATACCAATAAAAACCCACATTAACTACCTGTTTACTGCCAATAAATCTGGTCATTTAAGAAATAATGAACACATGCTGATGGTTGCATTTGAAATCTCACTGACCCGCATGATGATAAGTACCAGCTCCCGTTATTCTGGTTTTCGGTCTCGTATTTACTGAAAATTGCCTACTGTTGTAAAAATAATACGTTGCATCTTTAACTGAGCACTTACTGCTGTTTTTCCCAGGACGTTCTTCTCTTCGTGAAACAGCTTTGAGTAACGTGGCAACACAGCACTTACCTTAATATACGTCTTTCAAGTTCAACCGTAACTATCACCAAGAAGCAGAGCGAAGTCTGGGTTGTAACTCAATTTTGATATTGAAGGGTTAACAATTTGAAATTTGCGACAAGCTGTTCTTATTGCTTATATTGTCATCAATGAATTCAAGAATTTCAGATTAATAATTTACGATACTTCACGATAGTAATTTATAACATAACTGATGTTGACTGTAAAATAGCATACATTTCAAGAGGACACCGGATTATACGAAATATAAATAGTTTTGTTCTTATAAATTTTGCATTTCTAGCATATATTACACCGATGAGCAATTCTCTAGCACCACCTATACTGAGGCACTGAGCTTCGACAGTTTTGAAATTTTTTGAATGACCTATCGACCCACGCATGCTTCAATTATTACGAGCGTATTGGTTAAATGCATACGGTGATGATGCCAAATGTTATATCGCACACATTGTTCCCATCTATGTAAAGTGAGCTAATCGAAACAATTCCATTGTCTTGTCATGTATACATATATATATATATATATATATATATATATATATAAATATATTATACATTGTGCAACTATATAGGTTTAAATATGACTACTTCGTGCATATTTTATTCAGTATATTGATGACGTCTTTAAACTGCCGTCTCTCAGATGCAAATAAATGAGAATTAATATTGTAAAAAAGTGAATTCGATGTTTACTTCATCAAAAGTTTGATTGTAGTTAGTATGTGGTGAATCGGTGCTGCAGCAATGCAAAACGAATCACCTAAATAAATCGTTATGTGAGTCCTGACCAACTATTTGGATAATAATAATTTCTATTCCACAATCCATTTTGATCATGATCAAAAATGCTACAAGTTACAGCTGATGAAGAGCAGGGAAGTAGGACTTTTGCAAAAGTTGAAATTGTTGAATTATCTCACAGGCGATCAGAACAATTTCGTCGGAATATCAAAATGTACACCTTTCGCTGAGGTCATCAAAATATACTAGTCTGAATAAGCTTCACTAATAATATATATATATATCTTGTTGTTATTATTATTGTCACTTTTATTCTGATGAGGATCCTGGGGGACTAAAGGATGAAAGGATCAACTTCATTCACAGAAGTGACAGTCTTAACACACCGCATACTACAAACCACAAATAATTGAGTCAATCAGCACTCGTTTTGGAGTCGACGAAAGCTACGGCAGTGGAGTGACGGGGTGAGCTACGCAGAAGTTTACCGAATATCAGGAACCTATCCTTCACAATCGAGAGGTGAGCACAAAGAAATCGAATCGGTTCATACCAGCTCGTAAAAATGATATCGGATATTTGACCATCAACGTTGAGCGCCAGTTTGATAATCGTGAAACCTCTGTGGGTAGGCCACGGAAGCACCAAACTGAATCGAGAGTTTGCTACATAATCACCTGCTGCCTGTTAAACAAACGGACTGAGCTGGTTATATGATAGACTTCAGTAATCCAGATGTTATCATCATCACAGAGACGTGGCTCACACCCGATGTCACTGACAACGAAGTTAACTTGCCAAACATCCAAGTGCATGGGGTGGACGGACGAAACCGTGAAGGAAGTGGCGTATTCATCTCCATTAAGAAATGCTTATTCGTGAGTAGCATCGAAGCACTCGCTCACCAAAGTGAATCGTGCGAACTTCCACACTGCAGACGTAAATATATAGGCCAAGTCATTGACCTCATTGCTATATACCACAGTCCTGACTGCAGTGCAGATGGTTTCTAATAGAGAAGCCATGCTCCTGGACTTCGAAATATCGAAGTCTCTTAGTCGGTGGCTTCAACGCTCCAATAGTTCACTGGACCAGACTTACAACGCCATCTTCAGACAACTATTTTGGTTTATCCCAAAGTATCGGAATCATTTTCCCTCTTGGATAAACCGAGTGATTCGTAAGTTACTCAGACGTCGACACAAATTTGAGAACCTGTTTGCCACACTTGAGACTCCTGAGGCCAGGAAATTATATAACACTGCTAGGAATAAAGCTACTGCAAAAATCCGCCAATCAAGGATGAATTTCGAAGTAAATTTGGCTTAAAATGCAAAGACACAACCTAAGAAAATGTTTTTAGCGTACATGAACTTCAGCAACAAAACATCCATTGCTGTCCCAAACGTGACTATTGACAATGACACAATCGCAGAATATTAGGAAAAAGCATACGCAATGGCAGACTACTTCTCCCAAGTACTTACACAGGAGTCATCACTCCCTATAGGATCAGCTTCAACTGCATCAGAAGAATACGGCTAGATTCCGTTCACATCGGCCAAGACATCTTGCGCAACTGCCTATCAACTCACATAGCCGGCCCTTTGACCACGATCTTCCAGGTCTCTCTCCTAAAGGAAGTGTTACAGCGTAACGTAAAAGACGCCATACCAACCCCATCCACAAAGCAAAATTATGGCGAAGTTCTTAAAATCACAGGCCTATTAGTCTCACCAACACTTTATTAAGGGCACTGGAAAGAATCATCAAGAAACGCATTATGGCATATCTGGAAAACAAAAGATGTTACCCAGAGCACAGCACGGTCCTCGGAGAAACCTCTCATGCCTGTCAAATCTCCTCACTGCAAGAGAAAGCTGAGTTAACTCAATGGACAACAGAAGACCTGTTGACGTCGTCTTCATAGACTTCAGCAAAGCTTTTGATAAACTGGCTCGGAAAGTTCCTTATAGATAGGAGGCAGAGTGCTAGGATCGACTTGACAGCAGTGCGTAGCGGGGTGTCACAAAGCACGGTACTCGGAAATCTCCTATTTATTTTATATTTCACTGGGTTTTCTCTGCCCACTGATTCACCTATGGTCCTATACGCAGGTGACTCAAATATGTGGAGAGAGCTGAAGTAAAACAATGATTCGTTCACACTGCAAGAAGACCTCAAAAAATTGTCACAGTGGTTCAAACAATGGATGCTCCTGAATAATGTAGTAAATTCTGCAACCATGCATCTGCTCCTACGAACTATAAGTATTAACACTCGAATCACTTGCATTTAGGTGTCATAGCTAGTCACGATTTAAAAGCTTCAGCACATTTACGCACGGTAGCTGCATGTAGTTTCAGATCCTTATGGGCGATTCACAGAGCCTTTACTAGAATCACCAGAGATATCTTCGCCTCCTAATAAACATGTCTGGTGAGGTCGAGGCCATTATACTGTATCCAGGCAGCCAGTCCTTGTCTTAAATGGGACTTACACATCTTAGAAAGGGTTCAAAGGAAGGCAACTCGTATGGTCATCGGTATGACTAACTAAGCACACGAGGAAAGACTGGACAGTTTGAATCTCTTCTCCCTGCCATGCCCTAGGTAGAGGAGAGATTTAATCACAATATTAATAATTTCAATAATGACTACGGATCTGATTTAATGTCTCTTTTCCTTCACCCCAGAATGGAACACCTTAGAGGACATAACAAGTGAGTTCAAAAGCCAAGAAGAAATCATATTGCTGTTGAGTACTGGCTCTCACACCAAGTCATAAACTATTGGAACCGACTCCTAGAAGAAGTGGTGTCTGCACCCTCAACAGATTCATTCAGGAAGGATTTGGACAAGAAGCTTACTTGACTGGAACACGATTAACATAGGCTCCAAGCCTTCTTTTCTTAACCAATACTTCTGAATTCCGAATTTGAAATCTTCATCTCATTTCCCGCTGATAGAGATGACCAACCAATGAATACGGTATATTTGAGTGAAAAGCTACACCCTCACGTGATAAAAAGTTATTTCTGGAAAAGGAAAACGTCCTGAGAAACTGTGAAATACTGTGGAATACCGCCAGGGACAAAACGTCATCAAAACAACATTTACAGGATTTATACATGAAGGATATGTCGAGTCAATGGAATGATGGTATTCATTCGCAATGTTAAACGCTAACCATAATGATCTTGCCACGAAAACTACGACGTTTTTGATGAAAATATGGCTTTAGTCAAACATAGTATTGCTATTGTGTTTATTTTACATCACAGCAACCAGACTTTAAATGAGTGAAAAATAAGGATGATAGGGTGTTTTAAATTTATTGAAGTCCCAGTGAGGGAAGACAAACAGAGTGCAATAGTGCTTAGAAAGGATGTTGTCGTGAAGTATCTAATTGATATTTTGGCGAGATGTGACTTCCAATATCTGGAAGATTGGAACCTGAGAGGTTATTGCATGCGTTATTTGACCAAATCAGCGTACACGTATTTCGAAGTACTTCTTCACGTTTATTAACGCGCACAGACGTTGTGGCTACTCGACGCCCACAAAGTGAAACCAAAAGGCACTTGGGGAGAGTACGATCGTGTATTATAGCCGTAGTCAAATTTCAAAATTGCGTCAAGGTAATGTTCAATAGTAGATAAACAAATGCTTGCGGAGTACATATAAAATCGGTCTGTGTACACATATAATACAAGTATACATATTGGATGAAAACAAGCATGTCTACAATTGGTGCAGGGCTACTACAAGATATTCTGGCCTGTGAGATGTCTCACTAACTCTTCCGGGACCCTTGTGATACCATCTTGACAAGAAGTTGAGGAAGCTTGTAGATGCGAGGAGGAAAAGCATTTAAAATGTTTGGACACCGACAATCATAACTGTTCTGGTTTTATGTTAAGGATCTGTACTGGTGTTTAATTCTCAAGTTAGCGAAAATGCATGTTGCTCTCCTACAGGGCAGAGCAATTCACATTGGTGACTACCACGAAGTCTGCTGGTTAGCCTGCAGTAAATGCACGTAATTCTAGAATTTTGGTGTGGACATCAGTGTTAGAAAAAGCTACACAGAATAGCTTCTTCGTACTGATCCCGAGAAAAGCCCCTAATCCCCTACTGTAGTTCTCGGTGATATTTCACACGTATTTCTGCACACACGTTCATCCAGATAACTACACTTCACGCTCGTTTGTGACCCCTTTTTCTGTCCTACATCAGTGAAGAACATAAAATGAGAACGACTTATCTGAGAAGGATTTCATCGTTGTGCCTTCCTATCATAAAATTCTTTTTCGTACATCTGATGCGTTTGTAGTGGATCCTTGATCACTTGCTGCACCTTGTCCAGGTGTCTTCTCACTGTGATTACCTGTTCCCCTGATAGCAATGTGTCCTCTCCGTGTGTGCCTCAATTCAGCACTGTCGGTCGCTGAATCTCCCTAGAGGCAATCACATGATGAGAATTAGAATGGTCTGCGTGTATGACAACTCCGATTCAGAATTCGTTCGAAATTTTACAGGCGTGTATTTGAATTTGATCTAGACATTGATGTTCATGTCAGTTGAGAAAGTTCGTGTGAAGCTGCAACGAAAGGGGCTGACTAAACACGAGATACATTTGTTCACGTCGCTCTATGGTCATTGCACTGGTTAAACAGTTCAGGCTGAGAATATTCCAATAGCTTGCATGATAGTACGTGAGAATGGATAGCGACAGAACAGTGAGAGCACGGCATACATGACGAAAGTTTTGGTGATGACGGTAGTTCGCCTCTTTTTCTCTCTCTCTCTCTCAACAATACTCGGTCACTTATTAAGTAATCACCGCTCTCCGCTTTGATAACATTACGTGTTTTCTGTGATTGAATTAACACCATGTTTCCAATATCTTAGTGAACTTCTCTGTCATGTACAATACCTGCTGTTGTGGTCTGTCATATGCTACTGACGATACTTGTGGACAGAATATGGATGCAGATATATGTGTATGTGTATATCATCTGCGAGAATATTGAGTGGCGAAGAAATGGATTTACTGGATAATTCCTGTGAAACAACATGGACGACATGGAAGGAAGACAAGGAAGCACAATACGGAAGAGAAAGGTGGCACAATGTCGAAGATTTGAACTGATTTTGATTCCTCAGTATATTGGACGTGTTTTCGCCAAATGTCTGTTTTAATTTGCAAACAAACAGTTCCGTTACTAAATTCTCTTGCGTTTGACTGTTACAACAGTACTGTGAACAATATAGTCTGGCATGTTTCTCAATGACCCATGAGGCGCCATCATTTGTTGGACCAATATGGAGCATTTCCTGGTGTAACGACCACATTTCAAACATCATTGACAACTATGTGTGTAAATGCGATTGCAGTGTAGTGCTCAGTGAGCGAAACGGCTATTGCTAATTGCTGCCGGAAATGAGCGAATATAAATATCCAGGGTAGTTTATAAAGGGCGACATGAAATACCACAGTCGAAAGCAGGAATCAACAGACTGGGAGAGAAAGCTATTCCATTGGTGTTAACAACTCAAAGAAGATATTTCTGTGGAGAGTCTATCTGGAAAGCTGATTATGACGGTATAGAAGGCTTTCTACTCGCGACGTCTGTTCCTATCCTTCAGTAGACATCTGACGTTGACTCTGATACTTAGAGATATTTTACGTGACGTTAACTGCTACTCATGCACATTAAGCGTCACAAATGTTCTGGAGATTTGAGTCACATAAGGCTTACCATTAGGCAGGTTTGTGAATAAAATCAGTAACTCCGTATTCGTTATTCGGATGACTTATTGATTGCCTCCCATACTCGAATCTCCACCAGATTAGCATTATTAATTCTTGTGATTGATATTTTCAGCATATCGGTTTATGCCTAATTTTGGCGTTGCTTTCGGGATGATATTTGTCGCTTATATAACTAAGTGACTTGGACAATACTTGTAGCTTGTAGGATCTTGCTGGACGAGATTTTCGATTTGCGGCTTACACGGATCGAGATGAAATTTCACCACAAATTCCCTCAGGAACCGACATATTTTGGATAAATTAAGTCAAGTAGCTAGAAGGTGGTTTTGACTGATTCGGCACCTCGATCCAAAAACGAAAGAGACAGACATGCGATGGTTATATCTCTACCTTCTGAAAAGCAACGGCAACCGGGTGATTTCATAGGTGTAACCATCACAATTCTAAATCAATAATTAGTATATGGCATCGTATGGGATGTTGCTGTTTGATGATTTCTGATGTGATTGTGCATGAAGTGAGGATTGTGAAACTGGACATACAGAAGAGTCTTCAAAACATCGTCTTGCGTGTTCTTTTTAGGCGGCAAAACATTGCAATCAGTATTATCACCTTTGTTCGTTATTTGCATTCTGAATGGATTACAGTCCATCAGTCGAGTACCTTCGTTACACTTGACACTTAGTCAACACATTCACCCAACTTCGTAACTGCCTATGGATTTTCATTTCCAAGTCACTAGATCTATTCCGCGTCATTGTCAGATGCTTAACTGGCAACACTCCAGTGCGTCGTGAGTGAGCTCATTTGAGAGTTTCCCCAAAATTTGTCCAATCCGTCGTCATAGAGATAAGGAATTATGTTTGACTGTGAGAGTTGAAGGTTAGTAGGGTGTAAAATTTCCGAATCATTTGAGATTGAAGAAAGTATTACATTCTGTTCTGACATATCTTGATCAATCATACAGTAAATTACCAGTGATGAATGTGTTCAGTGTGACACGTGTAACGCACAGAATGTAAGCAAGCACTGTCGAGGCTTTATATAACTGAATGAAACTTCTTACTACTTTTTCCTGGATATTTACCCTGAGACTCTTAAATTCAACTGAGATAATGAACCATAGAACACTGAATATTCACCAGAAATCCTTTATTTATTATGATTTTACAAAGAGCAGTGTACAGTTTATCAATGTAATCATGTTTACTCACTTACATACACACACACACACACGAAAAAACACAAAAACACACACAGACACACAAACGAAAGTACATATGCATATATATTCAGTGCGATTCAAACGTGCAATCTCTTTGTAATCAATAAGTGAAGTTCTTCACTTATGCTGTCTATAGCTAAAAAAGTCAAGAGAAAGTGGATAAGAAGAAATATTTTGTAATGCGCATCTTCTCAATGAATCGAAAATGAGAATAGTTTTTTCACAATGTGTGTCAAATAAAAGCTAATTCACGAACACAGTATGATTCGAGTACAGTAAATTCCACAGTTTAATTGGAGTGAAGACATCTGGGAATTGACTGACTAAATGACTCATAATCTGACATCAAACCATATTTTTAGGCCAGCCTTCCATCCGCCTTAATGATTCTGTTTTACTCTTGGTTGATAGACTACAAAATGCAAGTTCACATTAGTTTGGATCATGAAGTGACTTCAGTTAAAGAAGCGTTAAACTCGGAAGGTACTCAGTTGTCATTTCGTCGTCCTCCCCTGTGATACTTCAGAGGTTTGATCTCTTCAAATCAACACTTCATAGTTGATCGAACGCTTTTTGTTAACTGACTGTGGAATGAAAACACAATTACTCGGCGATGATATCGCGTAATGATGGGCATTAGTTGATTGGTGGATGGTGACAACCAGTGAAATCAAGATGCGTTTTAGCCCTATTTGAGCATCGCGAGCTGAATGTACCTGCTCTTAGCTTTGAGTGATGATATTCCAAACAGTTATGGGTCCACCCACAGTCAGATCGGACCCGGTGCTCAAACTTTCAAAGGTCATAGCGTTTTTGACTATTCCGATCCCACTCGACTATGTGACGAGTATTGTGACGTGAATGCACTTCAGAATTTCGGTTGGCCAACTACATTTCAATACTTCAATGATAAGTGTCAGTTGTGGAAGAAATTCACATGAAAAATTACTCAATTGCAGAAAAGGTAAAATAGAGCTCACCCAAGACCGCGAGTTCTCGGGGTTGAAGGCTGAATTGATAGCGATTTTGTAGAAAGATTTATTAAAGCTTATTGAATAACCAGTTAAACAGTGAAATGAAAAGCGAATTTTGAAGAAAACTCCACTCAACGCTGTTAGGATTAGCCAATGTCACAGTTTGGAAGACGAACGCACACAATGTCATTCGTCCTCCAGATAGTCGATATTCGCGCTTTCGGTATTTCACTGGATTCTGTCCACCCAGTGATTGAGATGATGAACATACCTCTTTCGATCCAAATGTTAACTGCCCTCGCGAGATAACTACATAAATAGCATTATCTGCAAGTAGTATTGAGAATTTTCGAAAAGGAGTAGATCTCACTGTCCAACATGTATGTTTCGATGTGTCTGCACAACAATTATATAATGAAACTACAAATATGAATAATTCTTCATGCTACTGACTGATTGATATGGGTAGTTTGATACCACTCAGACATCAACCAGCGACGCTTCCTCACCAGACTTTTGAAATTGTGGAATTTCGCACTGCGCTTTGCATTTTTGAGTAAATCAGGGGAGGAGATTGCTCTCTTTGATTTCGAGAATTAGAAAGCTGTGATATATCTGAGAGTGAAATCCATTGGTTCCAAATCACTTGAAACTTATATCTACCATCACGAGACATTGTATCGAACAATGGAATCTGCATTTCGAAATGTCCGTCTCCTACCACCATTAGACTTTCTGATGGTACTATTATTATTAGTTTTATTACTATTACTGTGGTCGACGTTGCGATTAGTGATTGGAGCAGTTCGCAGAACTGATCACAAATTGACTTCTTTAAGGCAATCACACAGGACGATTATGTATCTCACAGACGCTTCACAGTACTCATCTGCGATCCTAGAGTGGATTCAACCTAGGAGATTCAGGCCGATAAATATTCTGTCGATTAGACTGTATTTAATGCAACATGAATCCTCACTTCAGTCAATGCGTGAAGTATAGCGCCATCGTTAGCCGGAGTCATTATTGAGTAATTGAACTCAGAACAGACTTCGTTAACTCCGCTTGTTACCAACCGGAAGATAAGAGAAGGAATTTCAAGTGATCAGTTTC
This sequence comes from Trichobilharzia regenti, assembly GCA_944472135.2. Lineage (NCBI taxonomy): Eukaryota > Metazoa > Platyhelminthes > Trematoda > Strigeidida > Schistosomatidae > Trichobilharzia > Trichobilharzia regenti. The sequence continues at coordinate 73,028 of CALYDD020000398.1, read as the reverse complement.
GTGGATTGAACTGATTCCACGAATGAGCTACCACGCATCGAAGTAAGACAGCCATAGAAATTCGGAGAGCAAAATTTCATTCAAATCATTTACGTCCTGAGCGGAACATGCGGCCTTCAATTTGGAGGCCTTGTAGCTTCAGTAACCACGATGTCGTTTTTATGTGGAGAAGTTGCCAGCCTCGCGGCCAAGCCTTCTTCGTTTCTCCTGACTGACTATCGACTAGTGAGCTGGGCGAGGTCGAGGGATGCATCGGCGTAGAATCGAAATCCAGTCAACGTTACGTGTGGCGGCCGAGTATTCTACTACTAATCCAGCGACGCAGACGACAACCAAGAAATACTTGGCGGCAATTTTCTCTTTGTCCGGCACCCATCAGCAACGGGCAACAAGTAATCCCGCCAATACACTTTAGTTCTCACAGTTTCTCAAACTCAGTCAGATGACTAGCGGGCAAAACCGGGTCACAGTGCTTTCTATTTATTCGCTCATCAGGCTTGTATAGTTCGAACTGCACTAGGTCGTCAACTTCGTGATGCTGTTTAGTTGTAGTAAGTGTTCATTCAATTCAGCAAAGAAACAATTATACTAGTGTTACCACTACCACTTACAGGACAAAGCTGAAATGAGAAGAATTCAAATTGTATTAGGACATTTATGTCTTCCAGTGATTTAGGATTGGTGTTGTCATTGTCAATACAGTAAAGCTCAGTTAAAGAATAACGATCCAAGCAATGAGAACACGCTGGTGAACTTGAGCTGACCAAACAACGAAACCCGCGGTCTTTTCAAAAAAGTTTCAGAATTACGAGAAAACTGGAACTGATAATATAAAATATATTAAACAGCAGATTTTTTGTCAACTTGAGTGTTCGCTGTGTGTTTATAATGGACAGGGGAGTCACTGATCATGTCATACCAGATTTTGTGCAAACATTCATTGAGAGGGCTGCAAGTAACGCCATCGTGGGATCCAATTAATGCACAAATCTTGCATTCCAATGAATCCCAGGAACCTTCGTGAGAATTAGTTTGTGTGGCATTACAGGATCCAAAAATGTGATGAGTGATTGTATGCATATTGCATATGACCCAAAGATAACAACGCCTCGTACGCCATCCATTCGTGCACGACAATGGTACATATTAGGTGCATTTGACAGAAATGCTTTCAATTTGGAGAAGATATTTCTCGAAGAATAATGATTTCAGTATGCAATCAAATTAAGTACTCTCTTGAACGCCGATTTTCCGCCTGCAAGCTGTATATTTGGACATGTGTGGGTCAATGACGTTCCAGCCTACTCGGTTAGGAGAAATTTGAATTCCAATTCGTGCACAGAACTCATAACAGCGCTGAAAGCTTCAGGTCACTTGATGAAAGGTACGGTGTATGCGTTCAACGCCAATAGTGTGCTAACACTCCTGAACTCTCCTGCTATCAAATGAAGTGACCTGCAGTCTGTGCGTTGTGACTTATTAAAGTATTGAGGCGAAATATTTAGTTTGTAGCTCATGTGTGTGGGTTGTGTTTGATATGCTTGTGTTCTGTGAGGCCTGAGCGGTTTGAACTGCGCTCACTACAGTGTGGATTAGGTTGTCTTGGGTGAGCAGATGAAGCTTCGCCATTCAAATGCCGAGCGCAGAGAATACAAACCCAGTGTGACCGATCACGTCAAATTTAATCACATCGCCATTCAAGGTGAAGCATCCAAACACCAATCTGACTCACGTGATTTCTACACCATATGCATTGTGTAATCCAGTCATTGCAAAGATGCTCACTAACACACGCACACACACACGCACAAGGTGTTTTTATGGACACGTTGAAATGGGGCTGACTGCAGAAACGCCTTATGTCACTTGAAGAGTAATCGTCTGTGTTGTTCATCTGCACAAACAGATGATCGTTAAGTTACAAGATTTATCAGAAGCTGACATCATTTGGAAATTGGCAGGGAATACTGTATAGCTGTCTCGTCCTTCTTTGCGACCCTGAAGCGTTACGCACTTGGTGGGTTTCGATCTAATTTAGAAAAAATCAAATTATTATTATGAATCATCTCCATGTCTTCCAGTTACATGACAAGCTTGAAGAGCATTCAGCCACTGAGACTGAAATTAACGACCCATGAATCGCGGACTAGTACGAAGCAGCTATGCAGTATTTCCTGCTGGTTTCCAGTGATTCTCTTACTGATGTTACCTCGTGATCAAACCGGTGACCAGTTACGTCTCTGCAAACCAACACTTGATGACATCATCATTTCTCTCAGGAAGTCTCCTGCCTTTCTTCGACAAAAATATACACCTAATCCACTGAATGCTAAGCTTCGAATTAGAATTGTGTGTGATCATCATCTCTATTGTTCCACATTCACTATTGACCCTTGACACGTTTGACTTCACCAATACAGTGCAAAATAGTCTAATGTTGGCGAATACTCCACTCCACCAACATTTCGAAGTGACTACAACTAACTGCTGACACACTGCTCTCTCACCCACCAAATACTCTCATGTTTCAGGTTTGAAAGTATCAGTAAAATTCAGTATTTGTCGATAATTACCCACTTACATTTGGAAACTGAGGTTGTTTCATAAATGTAGAGAAAAAAGAAATGATAAATTACTAATATCAGCATTGAGATTATTTTTTGAAGTATGTTTGAGCAAAGTTTCAGTGGTGATGCATTCATTTAGTGGGAGTGCGTATGCATATCCAGATGGCAGCTGGCGAATTCTCAGGATATCTGCCTCCACTGAATTCCCTTTCTAGACAACATCAGCTACATGAAGTCATTGCATTCAAGTGAGTGAGTCTATTAACCCCGTCCGTCTGATTAGTGTATGACTTTCTTTTATTCACTCTACAAAGCTGGTGGACACCAAGTATTTGATGGCGTCAAAGAATCCAGCCATTCTGATAGCTTCTTATCGTGCATCCTTTTCTGATATTCATAAATGTCTGTGTTCTTTTCTTCAGTGTTAAGATTTTCCGCTGCACACGCCACGAGGCGAATGATGACTCGAATTTTCAGCACTAAATTCAAGCAAGTCATCGCTGTTAGTCGTGATTTTCAAATTACACATGGTTCTATCATTCACAGACTGGCATCTATTACTTGTAACCGAAACAAAACGTGCATACAACGGTCATTAATCGTTAGTTAGTTAGTTCAGAGGTGTGCATATCTCTTACCTGATTAGACTTTTGAAAAGACACAGAGAAATTGTTTAAATGCATGATGATTCAGCATATTTTAAGCATTGAAAAATAACGACAAGTAGAGGAACAATACACGAAATACACAGAAGCAAACCGACACCGAGTTAAAACTAGATACATGAATACACACCAGCTTCCATTAGTTTGAAATAATACGAGTCTACATAATGTGGATTTCACGGATGATTCATGTCTCCTCTGACTTGAAAGTACTCGAAGCTTTACAAAGGAAAGCCAATGAGCTGACAGAAAATGCAGCGACCATAGACGAGACAGAGTCGATTGAGCAACTCAACTAACTACACCAAACACCAATCATCTGCTGCGAGAGAATCCTCAAGCGAGTCAACTCTCCCACTCATCTGAACGGTGCGTGTCATTTTAGGCTGACTGAAGAAATGTTGAGGATATCTTCAGCTGACATTACACACCATGTTGACGACAACAAATCGAATTGGAAGCGAAAACGTTGTCTCCATGATGTGATATGTAAAATGATGTGACGATGAAATGAATGCTTGTGCGTATTCCTGAGGCCAGTTGAATGCGATGTATTTTGTCTGATGAATGTCACTGGTTTTAGCCTTAAACTTTGCCTGGTTCCGTCAATTAATATTTCCCTTTAGGCACCGTTTTCAGTTCATTCATTCACCTCTTGACATCTTTGAAAATGAGCTGTACACATAATCCGAATACACTACTTCACTTGTGAATGATATTCCTCATTTCTCATCGCCTACCTCCCTATTTTTAGTTTTTCTGTCTGAACAACTCACGTTATGCATCACTGAAGGCATTCAGATCACACAAAGCATCATTCAGTTGGTGTTTCACATTTAACCAGTTCCCCTTCACCGCATCTTATTCAAATGGGAGCGTGGTTTATTGCTGAGTGTGATATTGACAGGCGAACTGGACATCAGTTGTCGATTTTATTGGATGCACTAGATAAATACTATTTAACTGCATAGATTTTCTGAGGAGTTCGCTTTGTTAGCTTCAGTCACTTCTGATTAACATCAAATGAGTGTTTTCCATTCTCATATTGTGTCTTGTCTGTATATCGATGAAGTAAATGAATAGAGCAAACGAAGTATGTAGAATGACAATGAGTCAGTTATTCTCACCCCAGGTTGCTGTCGAAGTAAAGAAGAAGAAGAAGAGTGAGTTTTGTAATAGTTGTAGAGACACTGAGTTCGACTCAGTAAATAAACAAAGTTTAGACAACAAAATGATATGTATGCATTACTCACTGGTTACTGAACCACTGTTCTGTCTTAGCTTCACACTCCTTAACAACATATAAACATGATACCTAATCCGGTTACTTGGACAGCTCTTTGGTCAGTTGAATCCCTGGAAATCACAACTTGAAACTGCATGAGGAGACAATTAACTAACACGTCGTGGTTACGAGGTATTTCGTAGAGATCTCCATGTTCATCGAAATATTAGGTGTGTTGAGGACATCAAGGCTACCGCTGATTCGCTAAAGCCGTTTCAGAAAACGGTTGGAAGCAGATGTATGCATATTGAAGGAGAATATGATGAGTGTCTCACTCCTCCCATGGTAAATGCATTTTCATTTTGAATACACTGATTGCACAATCACCCATGGTAAAGGTGTCAGCACACTCAACTGCTTCCAGTCTAATGAGTTGTTATGTCACCCTATGAAAAAACACTGTTCATCAGAAAGTTGTGTCTTCTGTGTTCCTCTCTTCCCTTCACTTCACTGTCATCTTTGTAATGCAAATTAATTCCTAAGGACTTCATCTAGAAAAGCAGAGTGAAGTGGATATATCCTGTCAAGCTCTGTTTTCCACTGAGAATCCAAAGGAATAATAACAAGATTGGTAATAACATTGGACGCATTTTGTGACTGAAGACTGTGTTGAATAGCTAGTCAGTGCTCCATTGGTTCCAGGGGATTCCTAGATGACATTCATCCACTACAAGCCCTCACCTTCAAACCAGTCCGATCATCGAAAACAGTTGAACATGACTCCAGAAATGTAAACATAGGCAAGCTCAGGATTACTCTGAATAGCAGAATACAACAGGAAATTCGACTTACACTGCAAACCTGTAATTTGTTTTTCATGGAATCAGAAAAGCACACAAGATTTACAATTTCATAGTGTTCGTAAAATTCTTTATGACAGTGATATAGAAATCCTATTCATGTTCTCAAATCAAGTAACAGTGTGTGCAACAATGACCACGGAATTTGAAAACCAACACACCGAGGCTAGATCGATCGACTTTCCCAAACCTGTCTGATTGATGAACGACTAAATAACACTGGAAAGTTTTGTAAGGCGCCGAGTCACTGTCATCACCACCATTGAAGGTGAGTGACACTGTGTCACACCTTCACGATAGGGTGGGAACATATGAAGCCGACATATTTCGCAGAAACATTTGAGTGGATGTTGGTTTGCAGAGATTCGACTGACTTGGAGTTGGGTAATGAGATTGGGAGAGAGTTGGGGAATCAGTGGAAAGATGCATGTACTGCTTCGTCGTAGTTTTCGATACTTCAGCACTACATAGCAATCACATCATCACGAGTGGAAGGCGGAGCCTGAAACGTTGTTTTTCAAATATTGGATTGGTTCTGAAGGGTTACTAAATGTCCTCTGTTTTATTAATAATAATAATTATTATTATTAATGTGATGATCAACTTACGATAGATCTGAAATTTCAGAAAAAGATAAAATTGAGTCTACTCATTGTTTGTTTTGTTTAAATCTTATCTCACTGAATGCATATTGTTATGCCTTGATGTATGACGCGCCTAAACGTTCCCTGTAGGACCGAATGTGCGCTGACATGACCCTCGGTTAAAACCAGACGCCAGGCCTTCGGTCTGATGGAACGCGAATCAGAAACGATGAGTGGAGCGTCCGAGTGTGATGTGGAGAAGATAGTGTGAGGAGGAGATACGAATTGGTGAGCGGTTGTGAGCACAGCTGAACAAGACTGCAGATAACAGAGTTAAATGGGCATGTCCTGGAAAAAGCTTACTTTCTCCAGTTAACTCGAGGGCATTTTAGTGGTAATGAGTGTTCCCTATTACAGCCAACACCATTTAAAATAAACAATAGGATATTAGATTCGAGAATATTTATGTCAATCTGACTGTGAGTATAAGTCATTCCTAGACAGCGAAACTAAAATCCCTTGACTTCTGATAATATTAGTAAGGATTACACATGTGAGGATTGTTCCAACTATTTCTGGATTACTTACGATTATCATGCGTATTTCGCTTCCTGAGGGAAACACAATACCTTATCAAAGCGCTTCCATCGCAGTGTAATCTCTGGCACTTCTCGCTTATGGCTGCTTCACTGCTTACTCACCTGAGCACATGATCATGCGTATGTCAAGCTCAGATGACTGAATCATTGCGTCGTCTATTCGGATTCCACTCAACAATCTGACGAGTATTGTAATCTGAATGTCCACCGGGAATACGGGATATCCAACTTCATTTCAATAGTTCAATGGTGAATTTCAGTTGCTGAGGAAATTCACATAAACAGTTGCTCAATTGCAGAAAAAGTAAAATAGAACTCACTGAGTATCAGGTCTTCCATTGTCTTCAGGCTGAATTATTAGTGATTTTGTAGAAAGATGCATTAAAGCGTATTGAATCACTAATTGGACAATCAAACAAAAGGCCAATTTCGAAGAAACCTCCACTCAACGCCGTTAGGATTTGCCAATGACACAGTTTCGAAAAAGAACACAGACAAGGTGATTAGTGTCCATCTGAGCGATAATCACACCGTCGCTATTTCACTGGATTACTTTCACCCAGTGATTGAGATGATGAACATGTCTCTTTCGTTCCAAATATTTACTGTCCCTGTGAGACATCTACATAAATGGCATTATTTGCAAGTAGTATTGAGAATTTCCTCAAGCGAGTATATCCCACTGCCCAACATGTATGTTTCACTGTGTTTTCGAAATAATTATCTAACGAAACTAGAAAATGTGAATAACTACTTGCTACTGATTGATTGATTGATTGATATGGGTAGTATGATATCACTGAGACATCAACCAGCAGTACTTCGAAAAAGAATTTGAAATTAGGGAATCCTCACTTCCGCCAATGCACGATGCATAACGTCACTGACAGCCAGTGTCACCGGCGAGTAGTTGTCCTGAGACCAGATTTGGTTGACTCCGCTTGTCACTTACCAGAAGATTCCGGATGGATTTTCAAGTGTTGATTTGCACGGATTGAATTGATATCAGGACTGAGTTAGAATGCACCACAGTTAGACAAGCATTGAGAATCAGGGAGTTAATTTTACATTCCTCTCCCTTACGTCCTGAGCGGAACATGCGGCCTTCAATTTGGAGGCCTTGTAGCTTCAGTAACCACGATGTCGTTTTTATGTGGAGAAGTTGCCAGCCTCGCGGCCAAGCCTTCTTCGTTTCTCCTGACTGACTATCGAATAGTGAGCTGGGCGAGGTCGAGGGATGCGTCGACCTGGAATCGAAATCCAGTCAACGTTACGTGTGGCGACCGAGTATTCTACTACTAATCCAGCGACGCAGACGACAACCAAGAAATACTTGGCGGCAATTTTCTCTTTGTCCGGCACCCATCAGCAACGGGCAACAAGTAATCCCGCCAATACACTTTAGTTCTCACAGTTTCTCAAACTCAGTCAGATGACTAGCGGGCAAAACCGGGTCACAGTGCTTTCTATTTATTCGCTCATCAGGCTCGTACAGTTCGAACTGCACTAGGTTGTCAACTTCGTGATGCTGTTTAGTTGTAGTAAGTGTTCATTCAATTCAGCAAAGAAACAATTATACTAGTGTTACCACTACCACTTACAGGACAAAGCTGAAATGAGAAGAATTCAAATTGTATTAGGACATTTATGTCTTCCAGTGATTTAGGATTGGTGTTGTCATTGTCAATACAGTAAAGCTCAGTTAAAGAATAACGATCCAAGCAATGAGAACACGCTGGTGAACTTGAGCTGACCAAACAACGAAACCCGCGGTCTTTTCAAAAAAGTTTCAGAATTACGAGAAAACTGGAACTGATAATATAAAATATATTAAACAGCAGATTTTTTGTCAACTTGAGTGTTCGCTGTGTGTTTATAATGGACAGGGGAGTCACTGATCATGTCATACCAGATTTTGTGCAAACATTCATTGAGAGGGCTGCAAGTAACGCCATCGTGGGATCCAATTATTGCACAAATCTTGCATTCCAATGAATCCCAGGAACCTTCGTGAGAATTAGTTTGTGTGGCATTACAGGATCCAAAAATGTGATGAGTGATTGTATGCATATTGCATATGACCCAAAGATAACAACGCCTCGTACGCCATCCAATCGTGCACGACAATGGTACATATTAGGTGCATTTGACAGAGATGCTTTCAATTTGGAGAAGATATTTCTCGAAGAATAATGATTTCAGTATGCAATCAAATTAAGTACTCTCTTGAACGCCGATTTTCCGCCTGCAAGCTGTATATTTGGACATGTGTGGGTCAATGACGTTCCAGCCTACTCGGTTAGGAGAAATTTGAATTCCAATTCGTGCACAGAACTCATAACAGCGCTGAAAGCTTCAGGTCACTTGATGAAAGGTACGGTGTATGCGTTCAACGCCAATAGTGTGCTAACACTCCTGAACTCTCCTGCTATCAAATGAAGTGACCTGCAGTCTGTGCGTTGTGACTTATTAAAGTATTGAGGCGAAATATTTAGTTTGTAGCTCATGTGTGTGGGTTGTGTTTGATATGCTTGTGTTCTGTGAGGCCTGAGCGGTTTGAACTGCGCTCACTACAGTGTGGATTAGGTTGTCTTGGGTGAGCAGATGAAGCTTCGCCATTCAAATGCCGAGCGCAGAGAATACAAACCCAGTGTGACCGATCACGTCAAATTTAATCACATCGCCATTCAAGGTGAAGCATCCAAACACCAATCTGACTCACGTGATTTCTACACCATATGCATTGTGTAATGCAGTCATTGCAAAGATGCTCACTAACACACGCACACACACACGCACAAGGTGTTTTTATGGACACGTTGAAATGGGGCTGACTGCAGAAACGCCTTATGTCACTTGAAGAGTAATCGTCTGTGTTGTTCATCTGCACAAACAGATGATCGTTAAGTTACAAGATTTATCAGAAGCTGACATCATTTGGAAATTGGCAGGGAATACTGTATAGCTGTCTCGTCCTTCTTTGCGACCCTGAAGCGTTACGCACTTGGTGGGTTTCGATCTAATTTAGAAAAAATCAAATTATTATTATGAATCATCTCCATGTCTTCCAGTTACATGACAAGCTTGAAGAGCATTCAGCCACTGAGACTGAAATTAACGACCCATGAATCGCGGACTAGTACGAAGCAGCTATGCAGTATTTCCTGCTGGTTTCCAGTGATTCTCTTACTGATGTTACCTCGTGATCAAACCGGTGACCAGTTACGTCTCTGCAAACCAACACTTGATGACATCATCATTTCTCTCAGGAAGTCTCCTGCCTTTCTTCGACAAAAATATACACCTAATCCACTGAATGCTAACTTCGAATTAGAATTGTGTGTGATCATCATCTCTATTGTTCCACATTCACTATTGACCCTTGACACGTTTGACTTCACCAATACAGTGCAAAATAGTCTAATGTTGGCGAATACTCCACTCCACCAACATTTCGAAGTGACTACAACTAACTGCTGACACACTGCTCTCTCACCCACCAAATACTCTCATGTTTCAGGTTTGAAAGTATCAGTAAAATTCAGTATTTGTCGATAATTACCCACTTACATTTGGAAACTGAGGTTGTTTCATAAATGTAGAGAAAAAAGAAATGATAAATTACTAATATCAGCATTGAGATTATTTTTTGAAGTATGTTTGAGCAAAGTTTCAGTGGTGATGCATTCATTTAGTGGGAGTGCGTATGCATATCCAGATGGCAGCTGGCGAATTCTCAGGATATCTGCCTCCACTGAATTCCCTTTCTAGACAACATCAGCTACATGAAGTCATTGCATTCAAGTGAGTGAGTCTATTAACCCCGTCCGTCTGATTAGTGTATGACTTTCTTTTATTCACTCTACAAAGCTGGTGGACACCAAGTATTTGATGGCGTCAAAGAATCCAGCCATTCTGATAGCTTCTTATCGTGCATCCTTTTCTGATATTCATAAATGTCTGTGTTCTTTTCTTCAGTGTTAAGATTTTCCGCTGCACACGCCACGAGGCGAATGATGACTCGAATTTTCAGCACTAAATTCAAGCAAGTCATCGCTGTTAGTCGTGATTTTCAAATTACACATGGTTCTATCATTCACAGACTGGCATCTATTACTTGTAACCGAAACAAAACGTGCATACAACTGTCATTAATCGTTAGTTAGTTAGTTCAGAGGTGTGCATATCTCTTACCTGATTAGACTTTTGAAAAGACACAGAGAAATTGTTTAAATGCATGATGATTCAGCATATTTTAAGCATTGAAAAATAACGACAAGTAGAGGAACAATACACGAAATACACAGAAGCAAACCGACACCGAGTTAAAACTAGATACATGAATACACACCAGCTTCCATTAGTTTGAAATAATACGAGTCTACATAATGTGGATTTCACGGATGATTCATGTCTCCTCTGACTTGAAAGTACTCGAAGCTTTACAAAGGAAAGCCAATGAGCTGACAGAAAATGCAGCGACCATAGACGAGACAGAGTCGATTGAGCAACTCAACTAACTACACCAAACACCAATCATCTGCTGCGAGAGAATCCTCAAGCGAGTCAACTCTCCCACTCATCTGAACGGTGCGTGTCATTTTAGGCTGACTGAAGAAATGTTGAGGATATCTTCAGCTGACATTACACACCATGTTGACGACAACAAATCGAATTGGAAGCGAAAACGTTGTCTCCATGATGTGATATGTAAAATGATGTGACGATGAAATGAATGCTTGTGCGTATTCCTGAGGCCAGTTGAATGCGATGTATTTTGTCTGATGAATGTCACTGGTTTTAGCCTTAAACTTTGCCTGGTTCCGTCAATTAATATTTCCCTTTAGGCACCGTTTTCAGTTCATTCATTCACCTCTTGACATCTTTGAAAATGAGCTGTACACATAATCCGAATACACTACTTCACTTGTGAATGATATTCCTCATTTCTCATCGCCTACCTCCCTATTTTTAGTTTTTCTGTCTGAACAACTCACGTTATGCATCACTGAAGGCATTCAGATCACACAAAGCATCATTCAGTTGGTGTTTCACATTTAACCAGTTCCCCTTCACCGCATCTTATTCAAATGGGAGCGTGGTTTATTGCTGAGTGTGATATTGACAGGCGAACTGGACATCAGTTGTCGATTTTATTGGATGCACTAGATAAATACTATTTAACTGCATAGATTTTCTGAGGAGTTCGCTTTGTTAGCTTCAGTCACTTCTGATTAACATCAAATGAGTGTTTTCCATTCTCATATTGTGTCTTGTCTGTATATCGATGAAGTAAATGAATAGAGCAAACGAAGTATGTAGAATGACAATGAGTCAGTTATTCTCACCCCAGGTTGCTGTCGAAGTAAAGAAGAAGAAGAAGAGTGAGTTTTGTAATAGTTGTAGAGACACTGAGTTCGACTCAGTAAATAAACAAAGTTTAGACAACAAAATGATATGTATGCATTACTCACTGGTTACTGAACCACTGTTCTGTCTTAGCTTCACACTCCTTAACAACATATAAACATGATACCTAATCCGGTTACTTGGACAGCTCTTTGGTCAGTTGAATCCCTGGAAATCACAACTTGAAACTGCATGAGGAGACAATTAACTAACACGTCGTGGTTACGAGGTATTTCGTAGAGATCTCCATGTTCATCGAAATATTAGGTGTGTTGAGGACATCAAGGCTACCGCTGATTCGCTAAAGCCGTTTCAGAAAACGGTTGGAAGCAGATGTATGCATATTGAAGGAGAATATGATGAGTGTCTCACTCCTCCCATGGTAAATGCATTTTCATTTTGAATACACTGATTGCACAATCACCCATGGTAAAGGTGTCAGCACACTCAACTGCTTCCAGTCTAATGAGTTGTTATGTCACCCTATGAAAAAACACTGTTCATCAGAAAGTTGTGTCTTCTGTGTTCCTCTCTTCCCTTCACTTCACTGTCATCTTTGTAATGCAAATTAATTCCTAAGGACTTCATCTAGAAAAGCAGAGTGAAGTGGATATATCCTGTCAAGCTCTGTTTTCCACTGAGAATCCAAAGGAATAATAACAAGATTGGTAATAACATTGGACGCATTTTGTGACTGAAGACTGTGTTGAATAGCTAGTCAGTGCTCCATTGGTTCCAGGGGATTCCTAGATGACATTCATCCACTACAAGCCCTCACCTTCAAACCAGTCCGATCATCGAAAACAGTTGAACATGACTCCAGAAATGTAAACATAGGCAAGCTCAGGATTACTCTGAATAGCAGAATACAACAGGAAATTCGACTTACACTGCAAACCTGTAATTTGTTTTTCATGGAATCAGAAAAGCACACAAGATTTACAATTTCATAGTGTTCGTAAAATTCTTTATGACAGTGATATAGAAATCCTATTCATGTTCTCAAATCAAGTAACAGTGTGTGCAACAATGACCACGGAATTTGAAAACCAACACACCGAGGCTAGATCGATCGACTTTCCCAAACCTGTCTGATTGATGAACGACTAAATAACACTGGAAAGTTTTGTAAGGCGCCGAGTCACTGTCATCACCACCATTGAAGGTGAGTGACACTGTGTCACACCTTCACGATAGGGTGGGAACATATGAAGCCGACATATTTCGCAGAAACATTTGAGTGGATGTTGGTTTGCAGAGATTCGACTGACTTGGAGTTGGGTAATGAGATTGGGAGAGAGTTGGGGAATCAGTGGAAAGATGCATGTACTGCTTCGTCGTAGTTTTCGATACTTCAGCACTACATAGCAATCACATCATCACGAGTGGAAGGCGGAGCCTGAAACGTTGTTTTTCAAATATTGGATTGGTTCTGAAGGGTTACTAAATGTCCTCTGTTTTATTAATAATAATAATTATTATTATTAATGTGATGATCAACTTACGATAGATCTGAAATTTCAGAAAAAGATAAAATTGAGTCTACTCATTGTTTGTTTTGTTTAAATCTTATCTCACTGAATGCATATTGTTATGCCTTGATGTATGACGCGCCTAAACGTTCCCTGTAGGACCGAATGTGCGCTGACATGACCCTCGGTTAAAACCAGACGCCAGGCCTTCGGTCTGATGGAACGCGAATCAGAAACGATGAGTGGAGCGTCCGAGTGTGATGTGGAGAAGATAGTGTGAGGAGGAGATACGAATTGGTGAGCGGTTGTGAGCACAGCTGAACAAGACTGCAGATAACAGAGTTAAATGGGCATGTCCTGGAAAAAGCTTACTTTCTCCAGTTAACTCGAGGGCATTTTAGTGGTAATGAGTGTTCCCTATTACAGCCAACACCATTTAAAATAAACAATAGGATATTAGATTCGAGAATATTTATGTCAATCTGACTGTGAGTATAAGTCATTCCTAGACAGCGAAACTAAAATCCCTTGACTTCTGATAATATTAGTAAGGATTACACATGTGAGGATTGTTCCAACTATTTCTGGATTACTTACGATTATCATGCGTATTTCGCTTCCTGAGGGAAACACAATACCTTATCAAAGCGCTTCCATCGCAGTGTAATCTCTGGCACTTCTCGCTTATGGCTGCTTCACTGCTTACTCACCTGAGCACATGATCATGCGTATGTCAAGCTCAGATGACTGAATCATTGCGTCGTCTATTCGGATTCCACTCAACAATCTGACGAGTATTGTAATCTGAATGTCCACCGGGAATACGGGATATCCAACTTCATTTCAATAGTTCAATGGTGAATTTCAGTTGCTGAGGAAATTCACATAAACAGTTGCTCAATTGCAGAAAAAGTAAAATAGAACTCACTGAGTATCAGGTCTTCCATTGTCTTCAGGCTGAATTATTAGTGATTTTGTAGAAAGATGCATTAAAGCGTATTGAATCACTAATTGGACAATCAAACAAAAGGCCAATTTCGAAGAAACCTCCACTCAACGCCGTTAGGATTTGCCAATGACACAGTTTCGAAAAAGAACACAGACAAGGTGATTAGTGTCCATCTGAGCGATAATCACACCGTCGCTATTTCACTGGATTACTTTCACCCAGTGATTGAGATGATGAACATGTCTCTTTCGTTCCAAATATTTACTGTCCCTGTGAGACATCTACATAAATGGCATTATTTGCAAGTAGTATTGAGAATTTCCTCAAGCGAGTATATCCCACTGCCCAACATGTATGTTTCACTGTGTTTTCGAAATAATTATCTAACGAAACTAGAAAATGTGAATAACTACTTGCTACTGATTGATTGATTGATTGATATGGGTAGTATGATATCACTGAGACATCAACCAGCAGTACTTCGAAAAAGAATTTGAAATTAGGGAATCCTCACTTCCGCCAATGCACGATGCATAACGTCACTGACAGCCAGTGTCACCGGCGAGTAGTTGTCCTGAGACCAGATTTGGTTGACTCCGCTTGTCACTTACCAGAAGATTCCGGATGGATTTTCAAGTGTTGATTTGCACGGATTGAATTGATATCAGGACTGAGTTAGAATGCACCACAGTTAGACAAGCATTGAGAATCAGGGAGTTAATTTTACATTCCTCTCCCTTACGTCCTGAGCGGAACATGCGGCCTTCAATTTGGAGGCCTTGTAGCTTCAGTAACCACGATGTCGTTTTTATGTGGAGAAGTTGCCAGCCTCGCGGCCAAGCCTTCTTCGTTTCTCCTGACTGACTATCGACTAGTGAGCTGGGCGAGGTCGAGGGATGCATCGGCGTAGAATCGAAATCCAGTCAACGTTACGTGTGGCGGCCGAGTATTCTACTACTAATCCAGCGACGCAGACGACAACCAAGAAATACTTGGCGGCAATTTTCTCTTTGTCCGGCACCCATCAGCAACGGGCAACAAGTAATCCCGCCAATACACTTTAGTTTCCAAATTTTCTCATGTATATTTGGGATAATTGATGGCTCGCTACTAGTGACCTCCAGAATCTCCTAATGGTGGTCATTTCTTGTCTCTTTCGTATAATTTATCCTAATTATCTAAGATCAGTTGCTTTATACAAATGACAAGTTGTTGCCACTAGATATGTAATGTCTGTGATGGCGAGAACCTTAGCCTCATATCACATCATATACATATAACACTTGTTAGGAATTTGACTTGTTGCACTATGTCAGGCGCTTGGCATTACCAATCAAGTTTGACATGAAATATCAACCTCATCAGCCAGTGGTTTGAGCCAGTTTTGTCCGCTCACATTGAACGACAATCACAAAGGTAAATATAATCGTCTGACTATATTCAACTCGGAGTCAAACAGAACAGTGTTCAGCTTTTGCTTATATGTATGGGTATGGATGTTTATGCAGGGGTTGTGTATAAATCATTGTGTAGTGTTTTCACTTAGCTGTTATTGGTCAATGTCGATTGAGTGGTTTTATTCCAAGCTCTCATCATTCTCCTGGACAGCCCAGTCATTCTTAGGTTCTGAATGCATTTATATTTATTTATGGAAGCTTCGTTGTTTCACTGGGAAACTATTTTCAATTGCACTCGAATTCTCAGGTCACTGTTCTCTCAGTTGATCCATTCATCAGCGTAGTTAAATTTATTAGGCGATAACTGTCCCATACCAAGTGATGGTTTGCTGTCAGGCTGGTACCGGTGACCGGTGAAATAAAAACATCAACGCTAGAGACGTCGAAGCCTAAAGCTCTACGTTCGACTTTGGAAGCAAGGGATGACCATAGGACCATAATTATGAAAGTTTACAGATGTAAACTTAGTTAGCTTTTATTGAAAAACATGACTTGAACTAGCAGTCCTACAGTCGTACAACTGCCACAGAGATTATGAAAATTTCATCTCAAGTCACATAGAAAATTACACCGTTCAGTGGACACATGATTTATTGGATGTGACGGCTTATTTCATCAAATAAAATATTGTATGGACGATCTGGTTACCATTGACTCTATAGCCTCCTACATCTTTAGTGAGAAAGATTCACGGATCTGCATCACGTCGCCTGTATTTAATGTTGTGGTATGGTTATGTCAGTAACTCGTATTCATCATTAATCGATAGCATCCGGATGATCACGTGTTGTGGTGAAAACGTTCAAGTTAGTAGGCCAATCTTAGGTTTGAAAATTCCGAAAATGGTTTGAGTATGTTTAGCTAACATTCGCATCTCTAAGCTACCAAACAGCTAGTCAGATACAGTTCAGATACACTGATGATAAACTTCAGTGTAGTTGGGAAACACTGATCAGACTAACGAATACTGTTGTACAAAAATGAAATTTACAAGATCATATCTGAATGGTGTACATCATTTCAAAATATAAGCAAGATATGGATCTAATATCCACTCGTTTAAGTGATGATTTCACCAAACATTGAAACAATCATTGCATCAAAGGTTGACTTACTGGTGAAGTTGGATTTTCTTAGAATTACGGAAAAGAGATATAAACAATTCACAAGATTGCTCTATTGAGCATTAAATTTAATAAATGAAAGACGTTTACAATGACAGCCCACCAGTGATAACCTTCTCACTATACCTGTTGTATTACTTTCGAACTCAGACGTCATATTTCACTTGGCCTTCGTTTTCCGTGTGCCTTGTTAAACAACTGATCACCCATATTACTATTATTCCTTAAGGTATTCAATATATTTTCAACAATGAACTCTGCGAGTGAACCCACCAGGAGGCTGTTGGCAAACAAATATACTGAAGGAAATGGAGTTGGACTACCCAGACACTAAGGAGACCATTGGCTGACATCATATGCCAAGCCATCGCTCGACTGGAGCGCAGATAAAAAAACACTACACAAGCGTCGATTTGAGAGTGGTATAGGGAAGATCACGCAAAAGTCAGATGAAGGCTTGTGGTAAATCGTAAAGCCAGTTAAAGGGACTGCAGAGAACAGTGCGATATGCACTTGTTACATTTGGAAACCAAGTAACAGTGGTGATAGTCACCCCTGTTCCACTTGTACAATGTTATCTCTAGTACTAGCAAATATGCTCATGGCCCCTCATCTCTCTCATTCAATTGCCCATTTGTCGTGAGCTTTACAAGTGTTTCTAAATTTCGAAGGACTGGTTTTGTGTAGAGGTATTTACATGAGACTGACAGGCTTCTATCAACGCAGGCGAGGAGTGACGAATAAGGAAAAGGCGAAAATCTGAGTCATGAAGGGTTTCGAACAACTTGCTCCTCGATCAGCTCGGCTAGTAAACCAATCAAATCACTATTACAAATTTGATGATTTATCCATATCTGACTCTTGTCAGTATAGACCTGAGAATTTGTCATTGTCAGTACAGAATGGAAAATGAATTCGAATAACAGTTTGTCGTCAATAACCTGACTCCTTCAGATAATTCACTTTTACAATTACAAACCTCTCAGGTATATTTAGAGGCGCAAAAATGCCGATAAGGTATCCCTCTATGTTATGAAAAACTAAATAAAAATAATCATCGTTATGGGGGCGCCTTTTGATTTCAATTACTCCCACACCTTCCTCAGTGACATTAATATCATTTGATCAGTGATATTCTGTTGTGATTTCTGAGTATACCTTTAACCATATACAACGCATTACATTATTTTCAGTAGTATGAGTAAAGCTTTTCAACAAATGACTTTTACCGCAGCGAAATAATTCAATTTGAAACAGATTCAACAAACATGAGAAAAAATGACAACAACTTACTCGAACCAACTGACAAAGTGAACAAAGTACAGTACAATCTTTACAGTGTCATTAACTGAAAATCCGCTGTTATCGATTCTTGAGATGCCTTAATTTGACTGAATTAAGACAGATTTAGTCACTAAGTGACATCAGTGACAGACTAACTGGAAATCTGTGGAGTATACACGGGAGTTTGTTATTTCCCAGCGAATAGTCATAATTCCTTCAGAGGCATTCACTGGTTCAACCCATGCGGTAGCTGTGAGAGTGGGTTGTTCAGTAAACCAGAAGAAGAATGAAACGGTTATCGAATGCTTTCTGATTTTCCCTGGTTCCCTATATGATGTCAACCTGTGATGATATAACTTCTCATGAAATATAATGGATGTCACGTGACAGGTCTATCCAGTTTTCTAGCCACTATTGAGTCCGTAAAAGGCGGAGGGTTGTTATCAGCTCACCTCATGTGAATAAAAATCGTTGACTGAATATTATGACTACTTTATAACTTCCTAGATGAATATTTCCGGATTCGAGACCGAAAAATTCCAAGAGAGTGACAGAGTAGGGTAAGAAACGTGTATTTCCAAAACAGGGGAGTGGGGTAGTGCAAAGAGTACAAAAACGCATATCCCACAGTAATCGAGTCTTGAGGCTCGACCAGTATGCATTGAAGGCATACTGGATTCTTATTGGTTGACGTATCCTTCACGAGGCCGTAGGAGGATAGACTGGCAGATTGATGAGACGATTGTGGTCATATTTCAAGGGTTATGTGAGCGACTAACCATCCCATCCTGTAAGTTCACAACACCACAGACACTGAAAATTCAGAAATTTGAGGCCTATATCTTAAGACTGTAATGCGTGGAGTGGCAAAATGTAAATGTGGCTAATTCGCAGCAAAAAGGAGATAGTGGCCAGTGGTTAAGCTTATTAGGAGTGGTTTCATAGAACCAACTGCAATGCAGATATCACACTGGTGCCCTATGTTCTACTCAGTACACAACCAACGAGGAATAACAATAGTAGCAGTGATAACGTTTATATAGGAATACCACTTGTAAATTTTGAAAGAGTATATTTCATTTTGGGTAAAATTTATTTGGATAAAGTCTCACAGTGTTATACAGTGTGACATTTGAAGCTCATAATCATGTCATGCTTATACTCACACAACGTTCTAACTTCGTTTATATAATTCAACTATTTTCCACTGCTTGATTTGATTAGAAGTAGCATTTTCCGTACTTCTCATATGAATTATCAACCATTCCTATTGCATGTGTTGGGTGTAGACACGATGATCAAAGATTCAGTAATCAACCTCTCCACATATCTAGAAGGCTTTTTATAATCTTAATCCTGTTCCACGCTGTCGCGTGGTTGTGTGTTGATGCATACAGTGCGATAACTGAGCTTTTCTCTAAATTATGTATCTTCCCGGGGTCACCCATTCTAAACTAAGATAGTTCTCATGTTCGAACAGTCTCACTACCTCCGACCTACTAGTCTGACCTGTGTAGTTGACCTCGCCGTCATTGCAGGGTATTTTGTAAACTATCACTGAGTGAGTTTAAAGATTTAAATGCCACAGTGATTCCTGTTTTATTCGGAATGCCACATAGTGTCTCAGATGTCCTCTTTGTTAATTGTATAACAGTTGTTGCCTTATATTCACTGTTATTTATGTTATCATTACTGGTTTCACCATTATTTTTGTTTTACTTTTGACTTTCACTGATGTTCTCAAAGAATTTTGTAGGATTGTTTTTTCGTACCAGCGCGTCTTCTTTCTATTTTGTTTCATCATAAAGGTCTTTTTCGTACTATTTAGTGTTTCTGCTTGGTTAAGTGTACACTCAAATAAGTCTGCTTTCACAGTTCACGGATGAGTCTAATTAAAGTCTGAATATCAATTAGAATGCGCTGGTCTTTTATAAACACTAGTGTGCAGTTTACCTTCTTCTATTCGTTTTATTTTGCAATACAACAACACAGCTAATTCTCATTGTTCATTCTCGGATTCAAATGTGAATTTAATACACCTCTACTAGTGAGTTTATATATGTGCGCATATCTCTAGCTTCTCGACACTTTGATTTGAGTCAACAATGAAATGTTTATTGCTACAGAGCTACATCTAGTCAACCGGTGAAAAGTTAAAATGGGATTATGTTATGATGAAGGCCAAATGTATGGTCCTTAGTTTGAGCAATCAATAATTCGAATAACGGCCTTAACATGGAAATCTGTTCGATCAAACACAAAATAGGCCGAGATAGATAAGAGATCTAATAAATATGTTTAAAATATCAACAAATGACAATGAACCTGATCTGTCTTCTATTTCCATTTCTAAAGGGTCAAAGTATCGCAGAGGAGACAGACGGATAGTTCAGCGACGAAGACGAAACAGGATTACAATGGAATACTCATTCTATCACTGGGTCACAAATCCTTGGGACGGACGTGAAACAGAAATTTTGTCTTCAATCTCATTCCACTCCTTCAACAAAGCGATTCAATACACCGTCCAGACAATTCTTAGAAAATACATTTACATAGGTCTCCAGCCCTATCTACACAACCAAAATTTCTGCTGTGAATCTCAAAACACCAGAATCTTCACTGACATGACAACGAAACGTTTAAATGTTCAACACAAACATATGACAGCGTCAAAATTATATAAACAGTCTTTGTGTAGCACTTACATGTGTCCGAATTTACCACCAAATTGATGAATATGAACAGAATGCAGCAGAAAACAGCCTTCATGTTTGATTTTCCTGTGATGGTTGGTTAATTCTACCGAAGAACACTGACTCCTTTTATACTTTTTCAAAATGGCAGAATCGTATGAAAATGAAATCCCCCTTGGTGAGTGTGTTTGTTTGTGAATATTTCATTGGTGAGAATAGTGTCAGTATTCTACCCAATCAGGACATACGTGTATACAAATCTACTTATGAGAATAAAATGAAACGTTGATGATACACAGTGGTGTCCCTGTGTCGTTTGTTTGTCACTTCTCTATATGTCTGTCCTGTCCCTCTAATGTAATTCGGATACAGTTATATTCAGCTGACGAAGTGCAGATGACACATTGTGTAGGAGGCGAAGAAGGATGCGATTTGTTTATTTCAACATGTCTGTGTAATGGTGATTATTCATAGGGGACTAGAATGGAGTGGGGTGTGTGTTGTAGAGGCGGAAGTTGAGAGTTACAGAATACTGAATGATGCTGAGTGTAAACCTGAGATAGCATCTATGAAGAGCTTTCAGATAGCGCTAGCAAATACTGGATCCTCTTAGGGTTCTGGTAGTTCCATGTTCAATATCACTTCGTACATAGAAGAACCATATTAAACTTGATCAGTTACAAAACGAAAGTTAGGCTGACCTGCTTCCCTTTAAAATGAGATACTGAATGAATCCTTGAAAAGTCAGGGGAGCCAAGCAAATATTGTAGTAGGAAGTAGATTCATTTTTATTTGTGTACACCACAACGTGCAGATACGCATCAAACCCAAAACTGTTCCCGATTCCCATGTTCGTGATATCAAAGTCCAACATAGTGCGATTCAAAAGTAGGATGAACCATTCAGCCAAGAGATAATACAATGGAAAGTTGACGACTCCTATCAAAATGATAATAACTCGAAATTTGCTTGGATAAAGTCTAAGGACACACATGATACAGGGGACAAAGTAGTGCTTACTTACTACTGTTATTATCATCATTATTATTCTTACTTTGCATCCTGAGTGCAACATGATGCCCCACCAGCATATATTCTTTCAACCTGGTTCTCCGTCATCTTCTTTCAACAGGCTGTGCGACTGACATCAATCACCTTCCACTCTCAGTCTTCATATCCTCTAGTGTGTGTTACACTCGTACACCACAGCCTGAAGCTTTCCGCTCGGATTCCGTTCAAAAAAGTGAGACTGTCAAGTAACACGAATCGAAGAGCTTGTGTCCAACCCATCTCAATATCCTTGTGCACGCTTACTGCCTAGTTTTCTGCGGAAGAGAGTTTCCTATCGCTCGCCAATCTTTATTGGCTCTTCAACCAACTGGTCTTCAATAAAGGTGAGCGCAGTTGTTGAAGGAATTCTGACTAAAACAAGTCGTTGTAAATACGTCTGATGACTCAAAATAAAAAGGCTGATGCATGGATTAAGATTAAAATTGTAATGAGACAAATTTCTAAGACACTGTTGAGAATATTGATAGGATATATTCCGTTGAATGTCATACGATAAATGATGATATGGTGAAAACAGCTGATCGAAATGATGGAAAGTATACACGACAAAAGACTCCGCTCTCAAATTTCAAGTCGATTTCTAGGGTATCGTATTCCTGATAAATTATAAGTATAAAGCGCAAAAATAATCCTCAAATATCCTCTCAGTGGCGACTCACGAATTCCTTTGCTTTCAAAGAAGTATGCATTGTACAAGATCAAAACATTTTCTATATGCTTCCTGAAACAAATTTAAAAGACCTGAAGTTTCCTTATATGGAGATGCCATGAGGATTTGAAAGAAAATGTAACTAGAGGGGAAATTAGTTAGAGGATCTCTGAATAACAGCAATCATTCCATTCGATATAACTAGTAGTTTTCCATACTTTACCAACGCTCGTCTTCAAACATCCAGAGGCTAAAGACATTTATCAGCAACTGTATTTGCTCCAGAAAGAATAACCTGCATGGAAATCAGGAATGCAGCGTAACAAACAACTGAGGGAAATGGAATTGTGCTGGACATGCACTCAAAAGAGACCACTCAATGGCATCACTTACAAAAGACATGAATGGAACCTCAATTAGAGGACGACGCGCTAGGCAAACTTCAGATGACGTAGAAATTATCATGCGTGGAGGAGCCAGTGAAAAATGTTGTTAGAGATATTCTACGTAGGAATCAGCAAAACAGAATTGTAGAAAAATATCTTTTCAGAATCCTGAGAAATTTATCCGCGTAGTAACTATCAAATACTCGCTAGCAGTTGACTTCCAGGGGAAGCTGGTAAGAGTGATCTTCCCTTATTCAGTCTCCTGAACTTTATGCTTACTACAGACCCATGATATGCACAAAGTTCTCAGACTAGCCTCCTGTTATTCTTCATTGGCTTCCTGCATTATTTTGGCCGGCGTTTTTTCCACTCAAACTTATATCATAGTAATTTCTAAATAGTTTATTCTCATTACATCGTTGAAGGTTATACAGAACTCCAATTATTTTATTAGCAAAGGTACTGGCAGAATCAGCTGAAATAATCTGCAACATATTCTACTGCTAAAATTCCCAAATGAAAGATTGCATAACTTGTGTTTCCTGTGATTAATATTCAACTCCATGAAACATCATTCTGGAGTGTTTCAAAAAGTATTACTACTATTATTACTACTTTATTCTTACATGCATTAGTGTTGAGTTCGCTTTCTTCAATTTATGCTGTCACAATGAAACATAACATTATATATGAATGAGTCACCAGATACGTGTATGACAACAAACAAAAGAAACGCTTTCCTCTCTCTCAACGATGTGCATTTGCGTCACGTCATTGACATTCAAACTCTCAACACCGCTTCATTTATTCAAGATATTCTTTTAACATACTTTGTGATTTATCAACCACTTGAGATGTTCATATTTGGAAATCATGTAAATTATATTCATTCATGAAAAATACACATTCCGACAAGAAGTAAGAAGAAACAGTCGAGCGAAGAGTCTCTTCTCGTTGAGTTCATCCACTTAGTTGTACAATCGACAGCATGTGCAATTCTTTTTGTATACATGTGTGTGTGCTCGCATTCACTCTGTCAAACTTAGCAGAATAATAAGGTTTCGATTTGAGAAGTGTTCACTTCATCAGAAAACTCTGAAAACAGTGATATATTATCAAATTGTAACAAAGATCAACTAC
Organism: Trichobilharzia regenti; assembly: GCA_944472135.2. Taxonomy (NCBI): domain Eukaryota; kingdom Metazoa; phylum Platyhelminthes; class Trematoda; order Strigeidida; family Schistosomatidae; genus Trichobilharzia; species Trichobilharzia regenti. The sequence continues at coordinate 48,891 of CALYDD020000398.1, read as the reverse complement.
AACGAGGATGCGTACGAGAGTCACACACCAATGCTTCCCTCAAACAGTCCAGTGTCGCAATATCCCTCATGCACTGAAGCAAAGTCACATCGTTATGCAACGCATAATCAATTCATCGAACAAACACAAAGAGCTGCATTCGAATCAGAGATTAAACAGAGACAAAGTCAAGCTATAAGCATCTAGTAAGCATATGACATCAAAATATGAGAACAATGACACACAGTCTAGGAGAGAAAATGTATGATAATCACTAAGCTATTCGAAACATCCTAATATCTCGTCGATAATGTATTCTACCTGCCATGAGAGATTTCTCAAACGGTTATTCCCTTACACCTTTATTCACTTCGTGCATACAATAAAACATATGCAAATACATTGAACATGGATAAGGTGGGGATAAACATCTTGATTTGGATTATTATTCTCATTGCAACCACATCCTAATTGTCTGTAGTTATTTCGCAGCAGAATAAAAGATTAGACAAACATTCTATATACGGAGACCTCTGAGTAGTGCTCAGGAATCTTCTGATCTTCCGCCACTCACAAATTTGTAAACTTAATGTCCTACTATACTTTGCGATCACACCTTGTAGGTAATCGTAGAACAGGGCTGTGATGTGGCTGTGTGCCTTCGGCTAACGAAATTGTGATGTTCGACAATTTCTATCTCTGTATTTATAAATACTGACTCTTGCATGTTAATTTATTTTTTATATGAATTGAATAATAATTCCGCCAAATACGAATTCCTAAATTCCGACCGCTCTGAGTTTTGGTTGGATTCCTATAGTTCTGTCTTCTCGAAATGCTAATACTGCGATTTCAAAAAATTACTACAAATTGGCGTCACGATGGAACTAAATAACATGGGAAAATTTCCTATAAATGGTTCCTCGCGGGAGATTGCTGATTATCTTGAATGCTTTGATGCATGGTGCATTTCGAATAACGTACGGGATGAGAAAATTCCAGCTCATTTCTGTGCTGTTATTGGGCTAGATGCATATAGCCTAGTAAAGACTCTTTAATTTCCAGATAAACCAATTTCTCTGCCACATTATAAACTCCGTGAACGTTTAATAGATCACTTCCAAATAACTACTTTTGAAACACGAGAGAGGGCTCAGTTCAACAAACTGGCACATTCTCCCAACCAGAAGATTAAAAACACAGTTTTTGTTCAGCGAAGAAATTTCTTTTCAATGACTTCATTTTCAAGCTGTACAGTCGTATTTATATTACAGATAAAGGTTATTAAGTGGCACTAAATAATTGCTCAGTCAATGTACGTATATATGTGATAAAAGTTATAAGGGGTAGAGTTGAAGTGGATAAATTACAAAAAGTGTGAAAGATTGTTCTAAAACAAAAATGTCAAGTGTTGTCTAAAAAAATTATGAAAATTAGGAGTACGATTACGATAAGAATGAAGATGTGAAGTGAAGTGGAAAGAATTCAAGTGGTAAAATAAAATAAAAACTAGAATGAAAATTATTATGACCAAGGTAAAGAAAGGGGTTTGACAAAACGCTTTTGAACACATAATTTAGGTTTCTGTTCATGTATAGCTAAAGCTTCGGCTATGCATAAGTGCAGAAAACGTAAACTTTTGGATCGATTGGATTTTGCCATGTATATAACTTTGAAAGATGAATCACGTGGGGCTAACATTTGACACTTGACATTTTTGTTATAGAACAATCTTTCATATTTTTGTAATTTATCCACTTCAACTCTACCCCTTATAACTTTTATCACATATATACGTACATTGACTGAGCAATTATTTAGTGCCACTTAATAACCTTTATCTGTAATATAAATACGACTGTACAGCTTGAAAATGAAGTCGTTGAAAAGAAATTTCTTCGCTGAACAAAAACTGTGTTTTTATTTATGAATAAATAAATATATTCCAGAAGATTAAAGATTTTATTCCTCAACTCCAAATACAAGCTTCATAGTGTAACTTTGGAGATCAGCTGCATACTCAACTACGTGATCGTCTAATTGCTGGAATCAATATTCCTAGGTTGGAGAAAGAGTTAATTCAGATTCCTTCTTGTACCTTTCAAAATGCTAAAGATCTATGCATTAAATATGAAGATGTCAACAGTGAATACTCTGCTCCCACTACGTCAGTATCTGATGTCATGTTGTCCAAAGTCGAAAATACAAGTGGTCATGGAAAGCAATCCAAACTGTTGTCCGCAGGTAACAGAATGCAGCGAGATATCAAAAACAGTAACCCGTGTTTTTCTTGTGGAAAGTTACATCTACGAAGCACTTGCCGTTTGTGGGGTGCTAAGTGTTATAAATGTGGTAAAGTTGGACACATCAAGACTGTTTGCAGAAGTTCGAATACTTATGTTGCTCAACATTCTTATAATTCTCCCGATCTGTCTAGTAAAATGGAGTCAATGTGTCTTTCAACTTTTCAAAATACTCAAACTAATCCAATGAAAACCTCCACTACAAGTTCAGAAACGCAAGCATCCACTGTTTTCAAAAATGAGGTAACCAAGTTGCAATGTGAACTGTCGAAAACACGAAAAAACCTGAATGAGATGAGAGCAACTGATTAAAGTTGAGGAATTGCTGTATATGCATAGACTACGTCTGTTGAATGCAGAGCATACAAGCTATCGTAAAAGTCCTGCGAAACTTTTCAAATCTCGAATTCTCAAAAAGCATCTGATGTCCACGACCTCTAATGTACATTATTACAAAGGGAATGACTATAGACTTTCTGCTGGAATCATACTACGAAATATTGGAAATCTAATGGTGAATATATTAGACATCAGTGATTACTCAGTTCATAACAGACACCTGGACAAAGTGACAATAAATGAAGTAGGCTGTTTCAATTATAATTTTAATGATTCCGCTACTGATTCTGATTTTGTTGATAATTCAGAAATAAGTCCAGATAGTAATGATGAAAAAATTATCACAGAATCAATGAGAAGGTCGCAGCTACTTTCAAGCAAACCGAGACATCGTTATAAATACGCAAAGAGGTATTCGACGTGTGGCGGATGTGGTGATTGACAATTTCTATCTCTGTATTGTTTAAATAATTACTGTGGATTGTTAATATGTTTCTCATATGAATTGAATAATAATTCCGCCAAATACAAATTCCTAAATTCCGTCCTCTCTGTGTTTTGGTTGGATTCCTGTAATTCTGTCATCTCAAAATACTAATACTACTATAACAAAAATTACAGAAATGCTCAGGAATTCAGCTAGTGTTATGTTCAGATTGATCTCCCCCCAGCTTCACTGGATAACGTTCAGAGTTTCAGTTGGAAATTGTTCATTTTATGTCTCACTGATGTCTCCTCATTACAACTCCAAATTCCAAGTACGGAGAAATTGCATTGGTTCTCGAAATCTGCCATGATACTAATCTATGCCTTGGTTATTCGCGTACATGTTTTCACTACCTTCACATTTTTCAAGTGGACACCATTCTAAAAACAATAACCTTTCACCGAATTCTGTAACAATAATAACCATACCTGATTTTAAACCATTTTTTCGAACGCACCACTGACTATTGCACACATTTTTAATTCTAGCTTAGAAGCCACTTACGAGTAAATATGTCACTGTGTTTACTCCTCTGACAAGTCCGCCCTGCGAACTCCTGTCACTCAGCAATCGACTACTATACGTCTTCTGGTGAAAATTAGTAGGATTGTACAACCTCAGAAAATGACTTCACTCAGAATGAAACTCTTCTTGGCTCAGTTGTCTTTAATTTACGTCGACAATATTTCGACCTGTATTTAATTCTAACGGTCGCATGATCGCCTAACTGCAGTTCACTTCCATTAGATTAAGTAAATGTGCACATAGAAGAGTCTTTCACCTTTCGGAGTAGCATGAGGATTGTGAAAGTGTGTATTCAAAGCACTGGAAGCGTGTCCACGCAAGAGCATGAGAGTGTGATATAGGTGAATACAATGTGTGAGGGTATTCCGCTGTGTAGTTTAAAGTGAGTGGCACATGTTCATCCACCAGACTTGATGTCTACGCCAGATTAACGTGAATTCACACCAGCTTCCAGCGAACTCCAATAAGTAGGCTCTAAGGTATACGTCAATGATGATGAAACCGTCTGTGTATACGATGATCCAACTAAGAATATTCATATATTTCAGCAAATCTACACTTCCCCCTAAAATAAACAAAATAACTGCACATCAAGTGTGGGCCTGCTATGGACTGATTGGTTACACGAATGATGACGAATTGACATCAGTTAAAGAAGCATTTGAAAAGCAGCCTGGAGTTCTGCACAGCTGTTTCCTTCCCGTAGATGCAATTGTTCAACAGGAGGCACTCAGTGGTGCCATTCAGACAGTATGATATGATCCGATGGTCTATGAATCCCAACTTAAACAAGTCTCGTCAAAATAACATGTGTGTGGCTCAGTATATCTCACTGCTGAATGGCGTAGGTTATGTTACAACTCCCATCCATGTCACATTTTATCGTTTACCTTGAGAGAATTGCCAAAATGTCTCGGTAAAACCCACTTGCACCACAGTAGTATCTCTGCCTTCATCATAATTTATTAATTATAATTCCCTGAATATATCATGTTCACATCTTTGACTATTTCATTCTACTTCTCAAAAGTCAACAGAATAATCAATATTTTGCAGTAACTTAATGAGAATTAGTCTGAATTAAATCACAGCTAACTAAGAATGAGCACAAGTGGATGATGACGTTCGCTCACCTAAATCCAACAAATAAGTGAACACTATCAAATTCACATAGCGAGACAATAAACCTCTTCAGGGAAACATAAGCAAACTGACACAAACCACGTCCGCTTTAGAACAAATCATTCGTACTATAATATACAAGTCAAATGTTGTGTCTTTCAACACTATAAACACGTTGTCTCACAGACGGCACATTTCACTCTATATTGTTTCTCCGTAGAAATATGTACACGTAAACATGTTAGCCTGCAACTAGCGCGATGTCATTCGTCGGCGTCCTCGATGAATGCTCTATAAGTCTCATTTCCTCCTTTATATTTGTTGAGCGATCAGTTATCCACGGTTCGTATCTTCCTGTAATTACTCATTAATTATACTTTCTGGCCGGCCATTTGATTTAAATCCTCATGATTAACACATCTAGACAGTTATATATTACTATCACATGTATAAATTTGTCCAGGCATCCATTGTGATGGAGCTTACACAGATACTGGTTAATTTGTGTCATGATTCTAGTGCTCCGCGTCGTGTCGACTGAGCTCTATGTTTTTACAGAAAGTTCTATCAATCCGATCATAGTATGCATGTTATTGTTTTTGTTTAATTCAGATTTATGCCATGAGTGTTAAACTAGGCGTCTAGGACTTTGATGAAGATCTTGAACGTTGATTTTATTCAAAAACTTAATTTACCCCTGATCATAACAGGTGGAGCACCTCATTTGTTGTGATGAATTAGTTGGACACACTGACGCGATCAAAAGCCTGTACTGGTTACTGTTTAAATCCTGCCATACGCCAACACTATTCTTTCATTTCAGAATGTCTCAGCATTGAAAGCAGTTCAACAGTGAATAGGTCAGAATGCCAGATGAGACAGTGCCATCCACTGAATAATTAACTCATGTTTAGTTAGATCAAGATGATGAATGAAATTAGGCTCTAATGAGACAGTTTCATTATAAGAACGTGCTGGATAGCTGTGTCCCGTTCTATCCTCACGAAGGATTGATTTCTCCAATGGGCATGTATGAAAATTTTGCGAGAAGAAGGACATCAATACACCTATTCGCCAACTCAATCCGATATCATCAAACCAAAATGTATTTGTTCTGTTTGACAACAAAGCCACCAAATACGATACAGTTTCATAATGCAAGACTCAAAATATATTTCAGAATCAGAAACATGTGGGAGTGGTGTCTGCTTAGCTGACTGGAGAGTGGCAGATCGAAGTGACGTGGATAATTGACTGCCCAACCACAGCCTAACTAGTCAACCAAAACAGTGACTGTCTAGCACTTTTGTTGAATGATGTAAAATGAAGGCAAATGAATTTAGCCAACCACTTACTCCTACAAAATCAAGTCAGTGTGTTTGGAATAGTTGTCCAGCACTAGTGCATGTTTGTCTTGTCATCTGGATGAATTCGACAATAGCGTGATGTGACATGATAGGGTTTTAAGAATTGTTGGCTAGAAGTGACCGAAGTGTACAGCGTTTACTTGGGAGCAAGTTAAATCATCGCGAAAGTTTATGTATTGATCATTTGATATAACTGGACGATTAACACAATGATATATCCAGATGGAAGTAATTTTGGTAGCTCAATGATTTAAGCAAGCCGCCTTCAGCAGTGAGACTGGAAAGTGACACGAATAGAAGATCGTTTTCCCAACCTAATCTAATATCCTTGTGTATGCTCAATGTCAAGTTTTCTGTCAAACAGAGTTTTCCTTCATTCGCTTTTCTTTTTTGACTCTGTAACCAAGTCGTTGTAAAAACGTCTGATGACTCAAATTAAAATGGCTGATTCATGGATTAAGATTAAAATTGTCATGAAACAAATTTCTAGGACACTGTTGAGAATATTCATAGAATATGTTCACTTGAAGTTCATACGATACATGATAACATCATGAATAGAGCTGACCGAAATGATGGAAAGTACGCACGAGAAAAGATTCCGATATCGAATTTAATATCGATTTCTATGATATCGCATTTCCTTGTGAAGTCTAATTATTAAGAAAAAATCCCGATTATTATCCATCAAAGTGGCGATCCATTTGATTCTCTGCTTACACAGAAACATAATTCCACGAGATCAAACAAATCATATCACTTTATGCTTTGTGAAATACATTTACAAGGCCCCAACTTTACTTATATGCAGATGGCATGATAATTTGAAGGAAAATAAAACTTGATGGAAAAATAGTAATAGAATATCTGAAAAACAGCAGTCATTACTTTCGATATAATTGGTAGTTGTCAATACCTCACCAACGCTCGTGTTCAAACATTCAGAGTCTTCAGACATTCATCAGCAACTGCCTTCACTCCAGAAAGAAAAAGCTGCAAGGAACACGGGCATACGGCGAAACAAACAGCTGAAGGAAATGAAAGTGCACTAGAAAAGCACTCAAAAGAGAACACTAAACAGCATCCTTTGCAAAAGACATGAACGGAAGCCTAATTTGAGTAAAACGGGAAGAAGTAACTCAAGATGATTTAGAGAGCATCATGTGTGAAAGAGGCGGGGAAAAAGTTGTAGGAGACATTCAGCGAAGAGATCAGGAAAATAGAATTTGGGAGAAACGAAATTTCAATATCGGCATAAATAATTCCACGTAGTCAATGTCAAATATTCGTTAGCATATCCATTCCGAAGGTAGCTGGAAGGGTGATCCGTCCCTAGTGAGTCCATTGATGAATATGCTTACTGCAGACATACTAGAAGAAATATCGTGCTTATATATTATGAGAATGAATGACTTCTCTTCAATGAGTGCATCCATGTGACGTCGTACTTACAAGCATGTCCTACAACCAAAACGTCAATTGCTGTGATTCCTCTGCAGTGCTACTGAAGTGTTGCTCACCACAAAAATCATTTCACCGTAACAACATGACAGAATCTACATTATTCCTCGAGATCAAAACTACATGAGATGTGTAAAACTGTGAAGTGAAATGCATAAACAGATACAGTATTTAGAATGTGATCAATCAGTGCATGCAGAGAATGAATATGTTTGTAGTTTGTTAGATAGATAACTTGAGTATCTTGTGGCCTTAATGAAACAGCACCGTGATTCCTACAACAGGAAGAACAATCAGGCGTAGTGAACAGTCACGATGGCTTTTCTAATCGGATAAATAACGCTAATCCATCTACTTCATATCGCGGTGCAACAAAACTATCAAAGAAAACGAAAGAAAACAGCCAGCTACCATAAACCACTACCAATTAAACACAACCAAAATTTTTGGCATCAGTCCACTCATGGAACAATCTTTAAAAATTCTGTAATTTATCCACCTCAACTCCACGCCTTGTAACATTTTAGTTATCGTTATTCTTATCACATATATATGTATATCGACTGAGCAATTGTCTAGTGCCAATTAATAACCTTTTCCTGGAATATGAATACAACTGTGCAGCTTGAAAATGAAGTCGTTGAAAACGAATTTATTCGCTGAACAAAAAAACTGTCTTTTTACTTATGAATATATGGGTATTTTTCACGCGTAGTTGACAGTCATGATATATTTTCCAATCAAGAAAAAATAACGCTAACCCATCCACTTCATATCGCGGTGCAACAAAACTATCAAAGAAAATGGAAGCAAACAGCCAGCTACCGTAAACCACTACCAATTAAGCACAAGGAAATTCCTTCTACAAAAGTAGGTCAAAAGTTTTATTTTACAACAAAGTGCATGGATTGTCTGACAAACGACACTACTTCCGTCGGTGCAATCTAAATAAATATTTTTATATCCATTTGATATATTATTCTCTGTTCTCTAATTAGCAAATCTGTGTATATTCTGTATGGTGTTTTCTGAAAAATATATTTGTGATCTATAAAGTTGTGCATTCTCACCTACTAGTAAACTGTATTTTAAAAATTGTTAATGTTAGAACAAAATATTTTGTAGGTGACTGAAGAGACGTGAAACCGAAATTCAACTGTGAGGCTAGTCACAGAAACAGATAGGATGTTTCTTGGAAGACAGGATGGAAAATGCTCCATACGAGAATCACACACAATGCATATCTCAAACAGTCCACTTTTGCAATATCCCTAATCCACGAAAGCAACATCACATTCCTAGAAAACGCATAAATGATTCATCGCATAAACGCAAAGACAAGTTGTAAGCATCAAGAATACAAATGACACAAAAATATGGGAACAAAGACGCATAGTTCATTGAAGAAAAAGTGATCATAATCCAAAAGCTATTCCAGACATCCTGATAAGTCGTTGATATTGTTTTCACTATCCCAGGAGAGTTATCTCAAATGGTTATTCCCTTACATATTCATTCACTTCGTCTTTACCATAAAAATATGCAAATACATTTGAACACGGATACGGTGCGGATAAACATCTTGATTTGGATTGTCATTCCTACACCAAACACCTCCTAAGTGTCTGTAGTTATTTTGCAGTAGAATATGAGATTGGACAAACTTCTTATACACATAGACTTTCGCGTAGTGTTCAAGAATCTTCTGATCCTCCGCCACTCAAAAAATTGTGAAACCAACAGCCTACTGTAATTTTCGATCACACCTTGTAGGTAATTGTGGAACAAGGCTGTGATGTGGCTGAGTGCCTTCGGTTCACCAAATGCCCGTGAATTCAGTCAGTGATAGTTTTGCATTGATCTCTCCCTAGCTATGTAGGATACCAATCAGAGTTTCACTTGATGACTCCTCAGTACAACTCCGAAATCCGAGTTCGGAGAGATTTCACTGAGTCTGGAATTCTACCATTAGTTTCATCTGTGCCTTGATCATTCGCACTTATTCTGAAATAACTGCGTCAATGGTGCCAAACGTGAAATTTTTTCGCATGTATGTCTTCAATATCTCCACAATCGTCAAGTGTACTCCATTCTAAATACAAAAATCTTTCCCCACATTCTGTAACAGTTATAACCTTTTCATATTTGAAACTGATTTTTCAAATGTACGACTGACTGTTGTATATATTTTTAATTCTCACTTAGAAGCCACTTATGAGTAAATGTGTTGCAAGTTTACTACTCCAAAAAGCCCGCCTCGCTCACTTCTGTCCCTAACCAATCCACTGGATTACGTCTTATGATGAATATCAGTAGGATTTTACAGCCTCAGAAAATGACTTCTCTCAGAAAGAAACTCTTCCTGGCTCAGTTGTGTTTTATTTACTCCGGGAATATTTCGACCTGTATTTTTAATTCTAACAGTCGCATGATCGCCTAACTGCAGTTCACTTCCATTTGATCAAGTAAATGTGCACAAATCAGAGTCGTTTACATTTTAGAGTATCACGATGACTGAGAAAGTGTGTATTCAATCCACTTGAAGTGTGTCCACGCAAAAGTGTAAGAGTGTGATATAGGTGAATACAATGTGTGAGAGTATTCCGCTGTGTAGTTAACAATGAGTGTCATATGTTCATCCACCAGACTTGATGTCTACGCCTGATTAACGTGAATTCACACCAGCTTCCAACGAACTCGAATACGTAAGCCTTACAGCATACGTCAATGATGATGAACCTGTCTGTGTATACGGTGATCCAACTGAGTATATTGATTGGTTTCAGCAAATCTACACTTCCCCCTTAAATATGCAAAATATCTTTACATCGAGTTGGGGCCTGCTGGGAACTGAAGTTACACCATTGGTGGCGAATTAAAAAGAGTTTTAAAAGAGTTTTAAAAAAAGCTTTTGGGGGGGGTGCACAACTGTTTTTTCCTCATATTTTTGAATCGTTCAACAACAGGCACCCCGTGGTGCCTGGTTCCAGGACCTTCAGAAGGGGGGGTACTTTTTTGAAAACGTCTTCTTCACTACAAAATATTCAAAACATAATATACAAGTCAAAAATCGAGTCTTTCAACACAATAAACTCGTTGTCTTACAGAGGAAGTTATTTCCTTCCATATTTTTTCTCCGTAGATTATATACACGCATAAAGAACTTGTACAGAATATTTTTTGTTGTCCAATTATAAAATCTGTTTATATTCTATGAAGCGTTTTGTATGAAATCAGTGCAGTTTGTAAGTTTGTGAATTTTTCCCACTTTCTCATCCCTTCTGTCTTTTCTTAAATCCACATTGAAGTAGAACTGAAGTGGTTTGTTAACCTGATTAAAAGAAAAATATTTGAAACTAAAATATTTATAAATAATACTTCATAGAATAATAAGTTGTGTATATTTACATCAAACCAAATAAACTATCATATGTATAAATTTGTCCAGGCATCCATTGTGATGGAGCTTACACAGATACTGGTTAATTTGTGTCATGATTCTAGTGCTCCGCGTCGTGTCGACTGAGCTCTATGTTTTTACAGAAAGTTCTTTCAATCCGATCATAGTATGCATGTTATTGTTTTTGTTTAATTCAGATTTATGCCATGAGTGTTAAACTAGGCGTCTAGGACTTTGATGAAGATCTTGAACGTTGATTTTATTCAAAAACTTAATTTACCCCTGATCATAACAGGTGGAGCACCTCATTTGTTGTGATGAATTAGTTGGACACACTGACGCGATCAAAAGCCTGTACTGGTTACTGTTTAAATCCTGCCATACGCCAACACTATTCTTTCATTTCAGAATGTCTCAGCATTGAAAGCAGTTCAACAGTGAATAGGTCAGAATGCCAGATGAGACAGTGCCATCCACTGAATAATTAACTCATGTTTAGTTAGATCAAGATGATGAATGAAATTAGGCTCTAATGAGACAGTTTCATTATAAGAACGTGCTGGATAGCTGTGTCCCGTTCTATCCTCACGAAGGATTGATTTCTCCAATGGGCATGTATGAAAATTTTGCGAGAAGAAGGACATCAATACACCTATTCGCCAACTCAATCCGATATCATCAAACCAAAATGTATTTGTTCTGTTTGACAACAAAGCCACCAAATACGATACAGTTTCATAATGCAAGACTCAAAATATATTTCAGAATCAGAAACATGTGGGAGTGGTGTCTGCTTAGCTGACTGGAGAGTGGCAGATCGAAGTGACGTGGATAATTGACTGCCCAACCACAGCCTAACTAGTCAACCAAAACAGTGACTGTCTAGCACTTTTGTTGAATGATGTAAAATGAAGGCAAATGAATTTAGCCAACCACTTACTCCTACAAAATCAAGTCAGTGTGTTTGGAATAGTTGTCCAGCACTAGTGCATGTTTGTCTTGTCATCTGGATGAATTCGACAATAGCGTGATGTGACATGATAGGGTTTTAAGTGTTGTAGTGATGACTAGAAGCCACAGAAATTGGAGATGATAAAACACATGTTTGAAACAGTTTGTGGCACACCACATGAGGCATTTGGCATCAGTGACTGTGGAGTATTAACACCCAGTCTCGTCATGTGACCATTGGCGTATATTACACGTAGTTACATGGAAGCAAGTGACTAGATTCCGAACATTCTAGTCTGTGAATCATGTGAAACCTGCTGTCACAGTCTAGCCAAATGAAAACGGGTTGGAACAGAAGCCAGCATTGAAGTCAATTAAAAGTTTTCTTACATTGATGATAGTCATTATAGACAAGTAAGAACGTGTATAACAATTCACGGGTTGTCTCATGGAAAGGATGAATGCAGATAGAAATATGATAATTGTGCCGGGAAGTCCTCCTGAACGATCCTTTTCCACTAATGATACTGATTTGAATGTTTCAACTAACTTTGAAATTAGAATCCTTTTTCTTCTAGACTGTAATCGCTGTACTGACATTTGCATGTCGTATGTTGACTTGTTCCTTATTATTCGGTCTTGTCCCTGTTTTATGTCCGTGTTTTGCTAGTGCTTGCTTTTGTGCTTCTGCGGTACATGGATGATGTGTTGCATCACGTTGTGTTTTGTTGGCGTGAATCAGTGTCACTTTGAGTTTTTACTGTCTGTGGGAATGACTTCGTTTTTGATCTTTCCTGATGAATTTTTATCCCACGATCTCAAGAATATTCTTCTTGGTTTTACAGCACCTAGTGTTCAACTGTGAAAGAAGTGGATTTTCTTTAGCTGTCCAACAGTTTCATGGAACAGCACCGACTTCATAGCAAATAACTGCTATTTCGCTGTCCTCGTGGTACTTTGTGACTTCGAACAGCTCAAGGACACTAAGTCCAACTACATAGCAGAACTCAACGATTGGCTTTCCGAATTCAAACCACAACACGTTTGGTTCACACCTCACAACTTTCTAATCTCCTTGTCAAGTCGATCAATACGATCGCATGTCACATTCTGAAGTCATTGCAGCAATCATACAACGCCTCAAGCTTCTGATGATTCACTGTGATCCAGGTGGAAATTTACACCCATAAATATACCGCCATACAAACATCCACAATGAGTCATTTCTATTAGCTTCTATCGTCTGCACAAAATTGGACTATTTTAAGTGATGAGTAAGGATCGCAGAAGAGTGACATCCATACGATGAAACGAATGGAGATATATGGCTATCTTTCAACATCAGAAATTCCAGTGAAGCTGAAATAACACAACTCAATAAGAGAAGGATGAAATTTCTCCGCGTAATTTCTTTGGATTAAATGTAGCAGATGAAACAACGATATCACCACTTGAAACTCAGATAAGAGAGGTTCTCGAACCACAACATACAGTGAACATCTCAGTTCACGTCTGCATGAACACATGAATTCATAATACTACGAAAGTATTGAAGCGTCGAATGTGACATCTACACATTCGCCTATCTTCTGCCGTCCTCCTCATCTTGTACCCCGATTTCACACCATCTTTCTTCTCCAATACCAATAATGAAACCACTATAAACAGATTGTTTGTTGTAACTTGAAGAAGTTTGAGTAAGTTGTATTAGAGATAATATGTGTGATTATAGTAATAATAATAATAATCTTCGCTCATACTTTGCAGTTCACCGGCTGATTTAAAACGTTTATAGATTCTTCTGTGATAGCTGACTCTCTCTCTTTAAACAAAACCCGTGCTTAGTATGATGGTATGGCAGAATTTGTGTAATCAGCAGCTGAACGGGCACAAATTTCTATGAAGTTCTTTCTGATGCAAGGCGAAATGTGAGTTTAATTATGGGAGATGTTCAGTATCGAAGAAGAAATGTAAGCCACCGTAGATACTGTCAAAACAGAAGTGTAATTCTGTGCCCTTCGTAAATGGATACTTTGTCCATATTCGCATTGCAATTGGAATTCTGAGATTTATCTGTGTTCACTAGGCCCAATAGCTGTGAAAAAACAACTGTACTAATAAAAATTGCAATGAATTCACCTGAATTACCTTGCAGATGATCAGGATGAGATAACTGTCTGCGTACTTTTTGGGTGGTGAATTCATCAAATCTCCATTATCCTGGTGAATGAATAAACATGAGCTCCGGATTGTTTTCGTTTTCTGTCCTTTGCAGGTGATCAATCGAACCGGTGTATATTCCTTCATATCTTTTATTTGTAGGACCCTAGGACTTTGTAAATTTGTTCAGTTTTTCACATTCTAGAACAAAACGCACACATTCCAGTAAACGCATCTCTGTAAATTATCTGGAATAGCTAGCGAGATGACAACGTAAGTGTGCAAGTAGCTCAATTTCCGAACACTTAGTTAACTCAAGCCACTCACCTTCACGAGAGTCGTCTTTTAGGCTTATCCGCAGCATCAGACCGGGCGAAATACAAACTTCAAGGCTTCAAAATTTTGTTTGGTGTGAATGCCGCCGATTTCTCAGTATAACCCCATATTCTGAATAGATAAAAAGGTGTTCTGGTCCATTATTCTACCAAAAATAAATCTTAGCATCTAAGAGGTGTTTGGAATTGAAATAATCATTCAAACCGATAAGGTAATCCCCACTGTTCCTATGCTTAACAGTGTATAAATATGCAAGGGAATGTGTATTCATGAATTAAATTTAGATGTTACAGAATTACTGTCTGTGAAATCCCTCCTGAATGGTTTAATCACAGTCTTCAATAATTACGTGGACAATTCAAATAACCTTATAAATATTTGTCTACAAATTTGCTATGTAGCACTGCAGCCTACAGCTTTCAACCCTTTGTTCCACTGACGACGTGGAGAAATGAAAAAATGTAGCGACGCTTGCATATCATCTGTTGACGTATTCCTCATTAAGTTTATTTGTTATTGTTAAATCTCTGATTGGAATGTTTCCCTTTGTGATTGGAAGACATATTGATGATGCGTTGCTTTGAAATGTGGTTTTGTTTGAGTGAATCAATGAGGTTGGATTGTGTGCGGGATGCGTTGGTGTATTATTTGTGAAGAGAGTGATTGATCCGAACTTTCTGAGAATATTCTACTCGATTCTTTGGCCAGTTTTACTGTTGAAATTTGATCAGCTGATTCTATTCTACAGTTCTTGCTTTTTACTCACTTAGTTAGTTACCTTGTCAGTGTGTCTGGCTAACAGCAGGGTTTGGGTAATTTTCAGTTTTTAGTTGTATCGTTTGTAGATAAAAATATTTTCTATCGACTAATAATGGTCTTTTGCAGTATTGAAGCTTTTCGTGACTATGCGTTGCTCAAGTAAGATTCGGACAGCTATGCAATAAGATGAACAGATCTGCATCCTGTGTTTACACCATATCGAGTAGGGTTTCCTGTCCTTACAATAGACCACTTCATATTTTCTGACAGTTTGCTTCAAGATGTCACACTGAACTTTATCACTCTACTTCAATTTTGTCTTCTATCTTCACCTGGTCGTGTACAGGAAATATTGATAACATTTTAATCATTTTCGTTGAAATATACACAAGTGACCAGAAAGCAAGAAAAAGATAATTCACATGTTCGCATATTCCGTTGGTTCTACACACAAAACATTTCATCGAATATACACAGATGTGATAATTAGATAACAAAGAATAATACAGTCAGCATATTTGTCTAAAATTATATATAGACTGTATAGACATAAAGGGTAGTTTCCTAGACAACTCCTACATTTTGTTGTAAAATTCAACTTTTGACCTGTTTGTCTAGTAGGCAGTTTTGTGTTTCTGTAACAGTTTTCTGTTAATTTCATAGAGAATTTTAAAGAAATAGCATCAGGAGTGGACTGAGTTCTGTTATTTGTTGGCTCATGGCTATGAGAAGAAGCATGAATTCTACAAGATCAAAGCACAACTTTCAAATCATCAAATTTCAAATCGATTTATGGGATATCGCTATTCCTGATAAATTTCAACTATAAAGCACGAAAATAATCATCAAATATCCATCCCAGTGGGGATTCACGAATTTCGTTGCGTTCAAAGAAGCATGAATTCTAAAAGATCAAAAAAAAACTTTCTGTGTGCATTAAGAACACATTTACAAAGCCTCAACTTTGAATGTACGCAGATACAATGAGCATTCGAAAAAGAATGTAACTGGTGGTGAAATTAGTCAGAGAATCTTTGAATAACAGCAAACTCTGAATCACTGTCTAATTGTTAGTTGTAAATATTCTACCAATGCTCGTCTCCAGCCTTTCAGATCCTTCATACATTGATCAGAAACTGCTTTGTGTCAAGAAAAAATATTTGGTAGGGAACTCAAGAAGCAGCCAAAAAACAGCAGCAAAAAATGGATTTGTGCTGGACACGCCCTCAAAAGAGATAACATAATGGCATCATTTGCAAAATAAATGAATGGAACCTTAATTGGAGGACAGTGAAGTGTGGAAACGTAAGATAACACAGAAAGTATCATGCGTGAAGGAGTCAGTTGAAAATGATGTTAGCGATATTCAACAAGGAAATCAGAAACAAAGAATGGCTAAGAAATATCCTTTGAAAATATGGAAAAATGTTCTCAAAAAAAACAGTGGATTGCATGCAGCCTAAATAAAGAGCGTCTAGAATAAATATTACGGTGATAAATTCTAAAAATGAATGGCTTATTCAAGGAATGCATTTCTGCAACGTCGTACGCAGACGCTTGTCTAACAGCCACAACATCAATTGTAGTGGTCCCTCTTCAGTGCTACTGAAGTGTCACTCATCACACGAAATCATTCATCGTAAAAACCTGACAAAATCTACATGATTCCTACTGAATGCATTTCAGTAGTTTGATAGTTAACTGAAGTGTCTTGTGGCCTAATAAGACAACAACAAGATACCTCCAACATTAAGAGAAGTCGCGCGTAGAGATGTACACTGAATGTGCAATTTACATTAAATGATGTCATCTATAATCAGAGGGATGGAGTCGCCATGGGGTCTCCTTTAGGACCGCCCTTAGCGGACGTCTTCATGGCAAGCTCAGAGAATGGCCTACTAAAGGAAACCATCGACAGTTTGTTTTATGTATAAAAGATATATTGATGGTACCTTCATTGTATGTGATGAAAACTCTTCAACTGCCGAACTTCTTGGTATATTTAACGGTTCTCACCCATCTTTGCTTTTCACGGTCGAAGAAGAGTCGAACTCCTCGTTTTATTTCCTTGATGTTAAGCTAGATAGAAGAGAGAATGGAACGCTGTTAAGGTCGATTTACCGAAAGCCAACATTCACTGGATAGTACACTAACTTCAACAGTTGGGTACCTTTAGGGAGAAAGAGAAACCTCATTCATTCCCTGTGCTCCCGAATTCGTAAAATCTGCTCTGCAGAGACAATCGAAAGGGAACTAGATAACCTTCGATCAAATCTCCTTAACAATGGTTGTCCCACAAGGTTCATTGAACGTAACATCAAGAAAGAATCCGCCCCTAGACAAATCACAGTGCCAAAGAAAAAACTGTTTGAGTCTTGCATTCAAAGGTGACACCATTTCGGAATTGGTTAAAAATCGTTTATCTAAATGTATTAAACGTACTTTTCCTGCAGCTGACTTGCATCTAGTTTATACCAGCCGAAATAGGATTAGACAATGCGTCAAGGATAGATTACCGCTTTTGTCCACATCTTTGTGCATTTACTCATTTACCTGATCTTGTGGAGCTGATTATATTGGACGTTGTAAGCGTAATCTCCGAAAACGTGTTGCTGAACACTATCCGGTTTGGTTAATGAAAGGCGAACGAAGAACTGAGAAATCATCTATTTGTGATCGCCTGTTATGGTTTGGTCATTTAGCCCCACGTGATTCATCTTTCGAAGTTATCTACATGGCAAAATCGAATCGATCCAAAGTTTGCGTTTTCTTCACTTATGCATAGCCGAAGCTTTAGCTATACATGAACAGAAACCTAAATTATGTGTTCAAAAACGTTTTGTCAAACCCCTTTCTTTACCTTGGTCATAGTAATGTTCTTTCCAGTTTTTTTAATTTTATTTTACCACTTGAATTCTTTCCACTTTGATTCACATCTTCATTCTTATCATAATCGTACTCCTGATTTTTTAAATTTTTAGACAACACTTGACATTTCTAAAAAATTTTTGACATCAATCCACTCATGGAACAATCTTTAAAAATTCTGTAATTTATCCACCTCAACTCCACGCCTTGTAACATTTTAGTTATCGTTATTCTTATCACATATATATGTATATCGACTGAGCAATTGTCTAGTGCCAATTAATAACCTTTTCCTGGAATATGAATACAACTGTGCAGCTTGAAAATGAAGTCGTTGAAAACGAATTTATTCGCTGAACAAAAAAAACTGTCTTTTTACTTATGAATATATGGGTATTTTTCACGCGTAGTTGACAGTCATGATATATTTTCCAATCAAGAAAAAATAACGCTAACCCATCCACTTCATATCGCGGTGCAACAAAACTATCAAAGAAAATGGAAGCAAACAGCCAGCTACCGTAAACCACTACCTATTAACCACAACGAAATTCCTTCTACAAAAGTAGGTCAAAAGTTTTATTTTACAACAAAGTGCATGGATTGTCTGCCAAACCACACTGCTTCCGTCAGTGCAATCTAAATAAATATTTTTATATCCATTTGGTATATTATTCTCTGTTCTCTAATTAGCAAATCTGTGTGTTTACTGTGTTGTGTGGCGTCTTCTAAAAAATATACTTGTAATCTATAAATGTGTGCTGGTCGATTGTTTTTCTGATAATTGTTAAAGTAAGAACAAAATATTTTGAAGCTGATTGGACTGAGGTGAAACAAGTAGGGTAATACAGATCAGCAGTATCTCTTGAGAGAGACAGTGAGAAATTTTGTGTTCGTCTATTGAAAGGACGAAAATCAACTGAATTGTTGTCTTCAAGCAGAGAACTGACACTCGCCTCCTACTGTTTCGGTGTCAGAAATTCCCCTCAAACATGTACAATGATAAAATGCTTCAAAGACAACTAAAAGATGATTGTTCACCGAAGAATCTATTTGTCGTCCTGCTCAACAGTAGAAACACTGAAACCTCGAAATTGTCTCAGCAGTGCTATAAGCCAGCTACACATAAACAAGGTAACCAACTAAGTAAGCACAGAACGAAATCGGTTAACCGAAATTCAACTGCAAGGCCAGCCTCGGGATCGAGTAGAATGTTTCCAGCTAGGCAGGATAAAACATTCTCCACACGAAAGTCATACATCAACGCTCACCTCAGACAGTCCAGTGTCGCAATAACCCGCAGGCACTCAAGCAAAAGCACATGGCTAGACAACAAATATTCAATTCATCGGACAAACACAAAGAGAAGCATTCAAATAAGAGATTAAACACAGACAAACACAAGTTATAAGCATGCAGTTAGCATATGACATAAAATATCAGAACAAAGAAAGTAGGATGATAATCACTAAGCTATTTGAAACATCCTAATATGTCATCGATATTGTATTCGATCTCCCATGACATATTTCTCGAACGGTTATTCTCTTACATCTTTACTCACTTCATGTATGCATAAACATATGCAGATGTATTTGAGCATAGATAAGGCGGGAATAACGCTCTTGATTTGGAACATAATTTCTGTGGCAATCACCTTTTAAGTAGCTGGAATTATGTCGCAGTAGAATAAGAAGTTAAACAATATTTTTGTAATCAGAGACTCACGGATCGTATTCACGAGTCTTCTTAGCCTCCACAACTCACAAATATGTGAATTTGACGTCCTGCTATTCTCTTCGACCTCACATTGTAGATATTCTTGGAACAAAGCCCAGAGCAGACTTAGTGGCTAGAGTTAACAAAATGCTCCCGAATCCAGCTAGTAATAGTTTTTCTTGAGCTCCCCTTACCTATACCGGATAACGTTCAGATTTGTGTTTGGAAAGTGTGCATTTTGCGTCGCGCTGATGAATTCTCAGTACAACTCCGAAATTCAAGTACAAAGAACTTTCTCTGAGTCTCTTATTCGGCACTGATCATTCGCTTTTCTTTTTGGCGACAAACTTACAATGTCTTCGCGAACATGCTTTCACTTTCTTCACACTTGTCAAGTGGACACCATTCTAAATACAGTCAACTTTCACCCCATTCTAAAACAATTATAACCTCATCAGATTCCGAACTATCTTCTCCTTTGTACCGCTAACTATGGCATACACTTTGAATTCTAACTCAAATGTCACTTATAAGGAAATGGGTCGACGATTTCACTCGTCCAACAACCCCTCCTCACAGACTCCTATTCTTCAGAAATCGACAACGATACGTTATCCGGTGAATATCAGTAGGATTGTCAAGCCTCAAAAAATGACCTCAATCAGAAAGAAAATTTTCTTGGCTCAGTTGTCTGTTACTCACGTACACAATATTTTGACCCGCAAATCGCCTAAACACAGTTCACTTCCATTAAATTTAGTAAATGTGTAAAAAGCATAGTTATTTACATTTTGAAGTACCATGAGGATTGAGAAAGTGTGTATTCAATACACTTCAAGTTTGTCAATGCAAAAGTGTGAGAGTGTGATGTAGATGAATACAATGTGTGAGGGTATTTTGCAGTTCAGATTAAAATGAGTGGCATTTGTTCCTGCAAAAACTTGATATATGCACCAAATTACCGTAAATTTACACCAGATTCCAGCGAACTCCAATAAACACAACCTCACGGATACGTCATTGATGATGAACCTGTCTGTGTATACGATGATCCAACTAAGAGTATTTGTCGATTTCGGCGAATCTACTTTTTACCCTCAAAAACAAAATAACTTTACATGAAGTATGAGTCTGCCGAGAACTGATCGGTTACACAATTGTTAACGAATTAACATGAGTTAAAGAAGCGTTGGAAAAGCAGCTCGCAGTGCTGCACAGCTGTTTTCTTCCCATATTTTGGAATTGTTCAACAGCACGCACTCAGTGGTACACAGGGCTGGGACCTTCTGATCAATAGCTGTTTTTGTAGTTCATCCAGGCACTGGGATATAATCCAGTGGTCTATGAATTTCAACTTACAACTGTCCTGATATATGTCGTCAAAGTGACATGCATGTGGCTTGTCAACACTACTAAGTTCGGCATGTCTCACTGCACAGTATAGTAGAGTACGTTACAACTCCAATCTATGTCAGATTTCATCTATGAAGCTGAAGGAGTATAGCCCAAATGTTCAGGTAAAACCCACCTGCATTACAGTAGTGTCCCTGCCTTCATCATAAATTATTATTTATAACCCCCTAAATATATCATGTTCACATCGTTGACAATTCCATTCTACTGAATCAAAATCAACGAAATAATCAATATTTTGCAGTAACCTATTAAGCGTGAGTCTGATTCAAGTTACAGCTAGCTCAGAATGCACAGTGGTTGATGACGGTGGCCTTCCCAATACAACAAATAAGACAACACTATAGAATTCCTATCGCGATACAAGTGAAATCTTCAAGGAAACATAAGCGTACTGACACAAACCACGTCCGCTTCAGTGCGAATCGTTCATCCTACGATATATAAGTCAAATTTTGAGTCTTTCAAAACAATATGCACGTTGTATCACTAACAACGTCATTTCCTTCTATAATTTTTCTCTGTGCAAAAATATACACATTTAAATATCTTGTACAGAATATTCCTTGTTATCTGATTATAAAAATCTGTTTTTATGTTGTTTGTGACGCTTTGTGTGAAGCCAGTAGAATTTGAAACTTTTTGCATTTTTCTGACTTTATTATTGCTTCTGTCCTTTCTAAAATTCATACTGAAGTGGGAACGAAGTGGTTGGTTGAGCCGGTGAGACACAAGTAAACAAAGCTAAAATATTTGTAAATAATCCTTCAGAAAATACGTTTTTCTGTGTATTTACTTCATACCAAATGATTGTCACGTGTATTAATTTGTGAATGTATGTATTTTGGTTGAGATTCATAGGTTGTATTTAAGTCGTGTCATGAGTGTAGTGCTCCGTGAGGTGCAGAGTGGGCCTCGGGGTCATCACCTATACAATCACCTCTGTGTGCTATTAAAAAAACATCTGATCTCCTGTGATATACCATTTATTAATCCTAACGTCCATGTGTATCTCTCCATCTCACCTTGTAAATGCAGATGTCAGAGTAAGAAACGGGAAGGTAAGCTACGCATTCATCAACCTGAAACCAGTTCGAAAATCTTCTGCACTCAGCAAGAATAAAGAAAACGATTCACATTTTCAGCAGCAATCTCAAGTCAATCCATCTATAAGGGTCGGAAACCTGGCGTATAACGAAGAGGATTTTCAACAGCCTGTTGCACACTTTCATCGCCAACTACCTTCGCTGGCTCCATACTGAGGATCAAATGGCCGACCAGAGTGAATTAGTACCAGAAAGCTATGGGAACAAACGAACAGGCGAGAGTCGATCGCTTAACAAATATGTAGGAGAAAATGACATGGATGGGGCGAACATTGAGGACGCAGTTGAATGATATAGCGCTAATTGCAGGTTGTCGTTCGAGTGGAGTGTTAATGCAAAGTGACGAGCTGGAGATAGTGTATGTCGGAGATGGGAGAAGGTGGACAGCCGTTGTTCGAGCTGAGGAGGATATCAGATCATAGGACAATGTGGAAATGTGTTGCTGAAGCTCTACGTTTCACTCGGAACTCAAGTGAATAATTTATATATATATATATATATATATATATATAGCGTCAGACAGTGAGAAACGAGAAGACAGGAATATCCTGGACCGACGCGAAGAAGCTATAAGACCTGGATTTCGCGTGGCGATGATTAATGTTTGATGTCACACAAAATCGAAGACGTACAAGCGGAAACCGACAAACTGGTCGAAGAAGCAGCCGGTGAAGCCAGGACTTCAAGTGAACATAGACAAGACGGAGGTAATAAAAACAACCAACCAACCAACAACAGCAGCAACATCCAGGGCCAATCACCATCAACGAGAGGGATTTCAAAGAGGTTACTTCATTCACTTATCTAGGGAGCATTGTCTCAACTACAGGTAGTTGGAACGGACGAGGATGTCAAATCGAGCGAGAATCGGGTGGGGGGCGAGAAATACATTCATCAACCTGAAATCAATCTGGAAATCTTCGTCACTCAGCCAGAATCAACAACAAAATTCGGTCTGAAGGAGGTGGCAAGTGGAGACTTGCATTTGAAGCCCTATGTTCCCTTAGGAACCCAAGGGAACAATAATAATTATATATATATACATTGTAGATGTAGACGTGGCGTATTACACTAGATATTTATCTTTTTCTTTTGTCAGATTCAGCCCTCAACCATTTTTCCTATGAATATTTTTTATTCATTCGGATGTGATGTGAAATGTTTAGCTTATTCTCTTCTTCATGAGCTTCTTCCTAATTTCAGTTTGAAGTGGTGATATCGTTGTTTTATCTGCTACATTTTAATCAAAGGATATACTCAGATAAAAATTGGCCTCCTTTGACTAAGTTCTGTTATTTCAGCGTCATTGGATTTTTTGATGTTGTAAGGTAGCCACATATCTCCATTCGTTTCATGGTATGGATGTCACTCTTCTGCAATCCTTACTCACCACTTAAAACAGTCCGATAGACGTCTTCCTCAATACGCGTATTTTGTTGTTGAATAAACGTTTGTTTGTCTGGGAAAATACAGTTTCAAAATCTGTTTACTTTTCTGGATCATTGGATCATTACTTTACCTCGATGTTCACAGAGTGTACTTTAACTGATGGGTCAGACGATGAAATCTTACTTTGTTAACAGTGATTCAGTCACCTCAATGAACTCAACGCATCTCCACTGAGACAAGACGAGTTATTCAGCGAAGAGGACCGACTCACTGTTAGTGTTTGTTTGGCGGTATATTTATGCGTGGATATTTCCACCTGGATTACAGTGAATGGTCAGAAGCTTGAAGCGTTGTATGGTTGCAATCGTATTGATCAAAACCGCAAGGGAATTAGAAAGTTGTAAAAACTGAAACTGACGTTTTGTGGTTTGCATTCAGAAAACCAATCGTTGAGTCCTACTGTGTAGTTGGTCTTAGTGACCTTGAGTTCTTCGCAGACACAAGGTACCTGGAAGGACAGCGAAATGATAGTTATTCGCTATGAAATCTGTGGTGTTCCACAATACTGTTGGGCAGCTATACAAATCCATTTCTTCTCCAGTTGTACACTAAGGAACAAGAATCAAAGAGAATATTACGTAATTCGTGAAATTCCAAAAGTTTGCTATAAGAACTATATTCCAAATCAAAGCGTTATTCCCGCCTTATCTATGCTCAAATACATTTGCATATGTTTATGCATACATGAAGTGAGTAAAGATGTAATAGAATAACCGTTCGAGAAATATGTCATGGGAGATCGAATACAATATCGATGACATATTAGGATGTTTCAAATAGCTTAGTGATTATCATCCTACTTTCTTTGTTCTGATATTCTTATGTCATATGCTAAATGCATGCTTATAACTTGTGTTTGTCTGTGTTTAATCTCTTATTTGAATGCTTCTCTTTGTGTTTGTCCGATGAATTGAATATTTGTTGTCTAGCCATGTGCTTTTGCTTGAGTGCCTGCGGGTTATTGCGACACTGGACTGTCTGAGGTGAGCGTTGATGTATGACTTTCGTGTGGAGAATGTTTTATCCTGCCTAGCTGGAAACATTCTACTCGATCCCGAGGCTGGCCTTGCAGTTGAATTTCGGTTAACCGATTTCGTTCTGTGCTTACTTAGTTGGTTACCTTGTTTATGTGTAGCTGGCTTATAGCACTGCTGAGACAATTTCGAGGTTTCAGTGTTTCTACTGTTGAGCAGGACGACAAATAGATTCTTCGGTGAACAATCATCTTTTAGTTGTCTTTGAAGCATTTTATCATTGTACATGTTTGAGGGGAATTTCTGACACCGAAACAGTAGGAGGCGAGTGTCAGTTCTCTGCTTGAAGACAACAATTCAGTTGATTTTCGTCCTTTCAATAGACGAACACAAAATTTCTCACTGTCTCTCTCAAGAGATACTGCTGATCTGTATTACCCTACTTGTTTCACCTCAGTCCAATCAGCTTCAAAATATTTTGTTCTTACTTTAACAATTATCAGAAAAACAATCGACCAGCACACATTTATAGATTACAAGTATATTTTTTAGAAGACGCCACACAACACAGTAAACACACAGATTTGCTAATTAGAGAACAGAGAATAATATACCAAATGGATATAAAAATATTTATTTAGATTGCACTGACGGAAGCAGTGTGGTTTGGCAGACAATCCATGCACTTTGTTGTAAAATAAAACTTTTGACCTACTTTTGTAGAAGGAATTTCGTTGTGGTTAATAGGTAGTGGTTTACGGTAGCTGGCTGTTTGCTTCCATTTTCTTTGATAGTTTTGTTGCACCGCGATATGAAGTGGATGGGTTAGCGTTATTTTTTCTTGATTGGAAAATATATCATGACTGTCAACTACGCGTGAAAAATACCCATATATTCATAAGTAAAAAGACAGTTTTTTTTGTTCAGCGAATAAATTCGTTTTCAACGACTTCATTTTCAAGCTGCACAGTTGTATTCATATTCCAGGAAAAGGTTATTAATTGGCACTAGACAATTGCTCAGTCGATATACATATATATGTGATAAGAATAACGATAACTAAAATGTTACAAGGCGTGGAGTTGAGGTGGATAAATTACAGAATTTTTAAAGATTGTTCCATGAGTGGATTGATGTCAAAATTGTTTTAGAAATGTCAAGTGTTGTCTAAAAATTTAAAAAATCAGGAGTACGATTATGATAAGAATGAAGATGTGAATCAAAGTGGAAAGAATTCAAGTGGTAAAATAAAATAAAAAAAACTGGAAAGAACATTACTATGACCAAGGTAAAGAAAGGGGTTTGACAAAACGTTTTTGAACACATAATTTAGGTTTCTGTTCATGTATAGCTAAAGCTTCGGCTATGCATAAGTGAAGAAAACGCAAACTTTGGATCGATTCGATTTTGCCATGTAGATAACTTCGAAAGATGAATCACGTGGGGCTAAATGACCAAACCATAACAGGCGATCACAAATAGATGATTTCTCAGTTCTTCGTTCGCCTTTCATTAACCAAACCGGATAGTGTTCAGCAACACGTTTTCGGAGATTACGCTTACAACGTCCAATATAATCAGCTCCACAAGATCAGGTAAATGAGTAAATGCACAAAGATGTGGACAAAAGCGGTAATCTATCCTTGACGCATTGTCTAATCCTATTTCGGCTGGTATAAACTAGATGCAAGTCAGCTGCAGGAAAAGTACGTTTAATACATTTAGATAAACGATTTTTAACCAATTCCGAAATGGTGTCACCTTTGAATGCAAGACTCAAACAGTTTTTTCTTTGGCACTGTGATTTGTCTAGGGGCGGATTCTTTCTTGATGTTACGTTCAATGAACCTTGTGGGACAACCATTGTTAAGGAGATTTGATCGAAGGTTATCTAGTTCCCTTTCGATTGTCTCTGCAGAGCAGATTTTACGAATTCGGGAGCACAGGGAATGAATGAGGTTTCTCTTTCTCCCTAAAGGTACCCAACTGTTGAAGTTAGTGTACTATCCAGTGAATGTTGGCTTTCGGTAAATCGACCTTAACAGCGTTCCATTCTCTCTTCTATCTAGCTTAACATCAAGGAAATAAAACGAGGAGTTCGACTCTTCTTCGACCGTGAAAAGCAAAGATGGGTGAGAACCGTTAAATATACCAAGAAGTTCGGCAGTTGAAGAGTTTTCATCACATACAATGAAGGTACCATCAATATATCTTTTATACATAAAACAAACTGTCGATGGTTTCCTTTAGTAGGCCATTCTCTGAGCTTGCCATGAAGACGTCCGCTAAGGGCGGTCCTAAAGGAGACCCCATGGCGACTCCATCCCTCTGATTATAGATGACATCATTTAATGTAAATTGCACATTCAGTGTACATCTCTACGCGCGACTTCTCTTAATGTTGGAGGTATCTTGTTGTTGTCTTATTAAGGCCACAAGACACTTCAGTTAACTATCAAACTACTGAAATGCATTCAGTAGGAATCATGTAGATTTTGTCAGGTTTTTACGATGAATGATTTCGTGTGATGAGTGACACTTCAGTAGCACTGAAGAGGGACCACTACAATTGATGTTGTGGCTGTTAGACAAGCGTCTGCGTACGACGTTGCAGAAATGCATTCCTTGAATAAGCCATTCATTTTTAGAATTTATCACCGTAATATTTATTCTAGACGCTCTTTATTTAGGCTGCATGCAATCCACTGTTTTTTTTGAGAACATTTTTCCATATTTTCAAAGGATATTTCTTAGCCATTCTTTGTTTCTGATTTCCTTGTTGAATATCGCTAACATCATTTTCAACTGACTCCTTCACGCATGATACTTTCTGTGTTATCTTACGTTTCCACACTTCACTGTCCTCCAATTAAGGTTCCATTCATTTATTTTGCAAATGATGCCATTATGTTATCTCTTTTGAGGGCGTGTCCAGCACAAATCCATTTTTTGCTGCTGTTTTTTGGCTGCTTCTTGAGTTCCCTACCAAATATTTTTTCTTGACACAAAGCAGTTTCTGATCAATGTATGAAGGATCTGAAAGGCTGGAGACGAGCATTGGTAGAATATTTACAACTAACAATTAGACAGTGATTCAGAGTTTGCTGTTATTCAAAGATTCTCTGACTAATTTCACCACCAGTTACATTCTTTTTCGAATGCTCATTGTATCTGCGTACATTCAAAGTTGAGGCTTTGTAAATGTGTTCTTAATGCACACAGAAAGTTTTTTTTTGATCTTTTAGAATTCATGCTTCTTTGAACGCAACGAAATTCGTGAATCCCCACTGGGATGGATATTTGATGATTATTTTCGTGCTTTATAGTTGAAATTTATCAGGAATAGCGATATCCCATAAATCGATTTGAAATTTGATGATTTGAAAGTTGTGTTTTGATCTTGTAGAATTCATGCTTCTTCTCATAGCCATGAGCCAACAAATAACAGAACTCAGTCCACTCCTGATGCTATTTCTTTAAAATTCTCTATGAAATTAACAGAAAACTGTTACAGAAACACAAAACTGCCTACTAGACAAACAGGTCAAAAGTTGAATTTTACAACAAAATGTAGGAGTTGTCTAGGAAACTACCCTTTATGTCTATACAGTCTATATATAATTTTAGACAAATATGCTGACTGTATTATTCTTTGTTATCTAATTATCACATCTGTGTATATTCGATGAAATGTTTTGTGTGTAGAACCAACGGAATATGCGAACATGTGAATTATCTTTTTCTTGCTTTCTGGTCACTTGTGTATATTTCAACGAAAATGATTAAAATGTTATCAATATTTCCTGTACACGACCAGGTGAAGATAGAAGACAAAATTGAAGTAGAGTGATAAAGTTCAGTGTGACATCTTGAAGCAAACTGTCAGAAAATATGAAGTGGTCTATTGTAAGGACAGGAAACCCTACTCGATATGGTGTAAACACAGGATGCAGATCTGTTCATCTTATTGCATAGCTGTCCGAATCTTACTTGAGCAACGCATAGTCACGAAAAGCTTCAATACTGCAAAAGACCATTATTAGTCGATAGATAATAGGTATGTCTGTTTATTGGCTTTCTTTTGTAAATCTTCGAGTGCTTTTAAGTTGGAGTAGACAGAAATCACCAGTGAAATCCACAATTTATAGGCTCTTGTAATTTCAAACTAATGGAAATCGGTATATTTTCATGTATGAAGTTTTAACTCGGTATCTGTTTGCTTCTATGCATTTCATGCATTGTTCATCCACCTGCCATTATTTTTTAATGCTTAAAATGTGCTGAATCGTCATGCTTTTGAACGAATTTTCTGTTTCTTTTCAAAAGTCTCATCGGGTAAGAGATATGCACACCTCTGAACTAACCAGCACATAATGACAGTTGTATGCACGTTTTGTTTCGGTTACAAGTAATAGATGCCAGTCTGTGAATGATAGAACGATGTGTGATTTGAAAATCATGGTGAAATGTCACCCTAGGTTCTGATGCTTCCTTTCCTATAATTGAGAGGCGTAGTGAGTGAGATCTCCTGAGTGATGAACACAAACTAGCTAGCTGACCGGCTAGCTGGCTAGCTAGGCAAGTGTCAAAAGACACACGACATGTATTCTTTCATGTCGATGGATTTAGACAACTATGGAAAATGTATCCTACTTTGAAGTCGCCAAATCCAATTGTCTGCATCTCCAGTCAGTGACAGTGTTCCCACTGAAACTCGCTTGCTGCTTAGAAGCAGCTTTTAGAGCACCAAAGCCTTAACCGATAGGCCAGCTGACAAGTACGAAACACAGCAAATGTGCATCATGGAATCCACTATCGGTCATCATCAACCAAAGTAGCCTCGTGTTGATCTTCAGATATCCTTGAAACACGTGTACTAAATGGTGTGATGGGGTCAACCCACTATCCACTCAGTCACTGGGACAGGAACAACGGCCTGGAAATTTCAGTTAATGCCCATTATGACCCGATATCATAGCCGAGTGTTTTTCCTTTCAGTTGACCTAGTAGAACTCCCTGGTCACTGCTGCACACCAGAACGCTCGGCGATTTCATTCCACAGTCAGTTACCAGAAAGCTTTCGATCAACTATGAAGCGTTGATTTGAAGAGCTCAAATCTCTGAAGCATCACAGAGGAGGAAGAAATGACAACTGAGTACCTTACGAATTAAACGCTTCTCTAACTGAAGTCACTTTATGATCTTACTTAATATGAACTTGCTTTCTGAAGTCTACTAATCAAGAGTACAACAGAATCATTAGGGCAGATACAAGGGTGGCCTAGTAGTAAAGTGTGATGTCAGGTAATGAGTCAGTCAGTCAGTCACACAGGCACACTTCTCAGATGTCCTGACTTCACTTAAATCACACAATGTACTGTACTATAATCATACTGTGTTCGTGAATTAGGTTGTATTTATCACCATTTGTGAAAATCTATTCGCAACTTTGATTCATTGAGAAGATGCACACTACAAGTATTTCTTCTTATCCGCTTTCTTTTGGCTGATTTCACTCAAGTCGATCACAGTGCTCGCTTTTAATCTGCGCGTTACATCTGCCACACTGAACACATTCATCACTGGCAATTAACTTTTTAATTGAACAAGGTGTGACAGCATAGAATCTAATATTTTCTTCAATTTCATATGATTCTGCATTTTTATACACCTCACTACTGTTCACCTCCTACAATCAAACATAATTCCTATTCTCTATGACGACGGATTGAACACATGTTAGGGAAACTGTCAAATGAGCTCACTCACGAGACACTGGAGTGGGGTCAGTTAAGCCTTAAACAATCGCGTGGAAATGAAAATCCGTGAGCACTTACAAAGCCAGGTGAATGAGCTGACTGAGAGTCAAGTGTAATGAAGATATAAAAACGATGGACTATACTCAATTCAGAATGCAAATAACGCACAGTGGTGATAATACTGCCTGAAGCGAATTACTCTCTAAAGAGAACATACATGACGGTGTGGCCAATAATCTTTTGTATGTCCAGTTTCACAATCCTCACTTCATGCAAAATCACATCAGAAATCATCAAACAGCAACATCCTATATGATGCCATATACTACTTATTGATTTATAATTGTGGTGTTTACACCTATCAAATCACCCGGTTGCCTTTGCTATCCAGAGGGTAGGGATATAACCATCGAATGTATGTTTCTTTCGTTTTCGGATCGAGGTGCCGAATCAGTCCGAACCATATGATTTTTGACTAGCTACTTGAGTGGACTTGTCTGAATAATCTCGGTTCCTGAGGGAATTTGTGGTGAAATTTCATCTCGAACCGTGTAAACTGCAAATCACAAATCCCATTTAGCAACATCCCATAGGCTAAACATATTCTCCAAGTAGCTTAGTGATATGAGCGACAAATATCATCTTGACAGCAACGCCGTAATTAGGCATAAGCCGATATGCTAATAACACTAGCCTTAATAATTAATGATATTGTGGCGGAGATTCGATCATGGAAGGCAATCAATAAGTCGTCCGAATGATGCATAACTGGATTGTGATTTCAAATCACAAACCTGCCCAGTGGTAAGCCTTATGGACCTCAAATCACCGGAACAGTTGCGACACACATAAATGCATTGGGAGGAACCAACATCAGGTAAAACATCTCCAAGTATCAGGATCAACGTCAGATGTCTACTGAAGGATAGGAACAGACGTCCGAGTAGAAAGCCTTCTATACCGTCATAATCAGATTCCAGATAGACTCTCCACAGAAGTATCTCCGTTGAGTTGTTAACGCCAATGGAATAGCTTTCTCTCCCACTCTGTTGATTCCTGCTTTCGACTGTGGTATTTCATATATCCCTTTATAAACTACCCTGGATATTTATATTCGCTCATTTCCGTCAGCAATTAGCGGTAGCCGTTTCGCTCACTGAGTACTACACAGTAATCGCCTTTACACCCATAGTTCTCAGAGGTGGCTGAATCCACGAATGATGTTTGCTGTGTGTTCGTTAAACCAGGAAATGCTCCATATTGGTCCAACAAATGATGGCGCCTCATGGGTCATTGACAAATTCGGTAGACTATACAGTTCACAGTACTGTTGTAACAGCAGAACACAAGAGAATTTAGTAACGGAGTTTTATGTTTGCAAATTAAAACAGACATTCAGCGAAAACAAGTCCACTATACTAAGGAATCACAATCTGTTCATCTCCTCAAAATTGTGCTATTGTTGTCTTCCATGTTGTGCTTCTTTGTCTTCCTTCCATGTTGTCCACTATACTAAGGAATCACAATCTGTGCTACTGTTGTCTTCCGTATTGTGCTTCCTTGTCTTCCTTCCATGTCGTCTATGTTGCTTCACAAGCATCATCCACTAAATCCATATCTCCGCCACTCAGTATTCTCGCAGATGATATACACATACACGTATATCTGCATCTATATGCTATTCATAAATCTCTTCATTAGCAGATGCCACACCATAACATCAGGTATTGTACTTGACAAAGGTGTGAGTTCAACCATGAAAAACAAATGTTGTTATTAAATCAGAGAGCAGAGACTACTTAATGGGTGACCCAGTATTGTTGAGAGACAGATAAAGACAGAGGTGAACTACCATTACGACTTCAATCTTCGTCATGTATGCGATGCGCTTACTGTTCTGTCGCTATCTATTCTCACGTGCTATCATATGGATTGTTTGAATATTCTTGGCCTGAATTCCTTAACCATGACAATGACCGTGTAGTCGCGTGAACAAATTTATCTACTGCCTAATCAGCCTCCTTCATTGCAGCTTCACACAAGCTTCTCAACTGAAATAAACATCCATATCTAAATCAGATTTCAATAAATGCCTCTAAAATGCCACAAGAGCAAGTCCGAATGTTTAATCATAGTTGACATATTAATAATAATTTATTTATTTATTTCTATCTACGTGTGACACACCTGTTCAACAGGCATGGATAAGTATTATTTAAATTTCATCAATTTGGTTTATGGTGAAATAACAATGTTGCTGTCGTTTTTGAGATTAGTTTGTGGGTACAAGCCACTAACTAGTCATTCAATGGAGCAGATTAAGAAATATAGAAATGCTGTCTTCGTATTAACAAAAAACTCAAGTATGTGTCGGATGAATTACAAATACTTGGAGAAAAATAAATCTGGAGGTCGATTCCTCCACATGACTTTGGTGTGTGCAGCATCGCATCTTATTTATGATTTATATTCAAATTGGGCATTCATTTAAAATAAATGATTTATTTGTATAATTTTGTCAGCAATTTTGTCGTAAGTAACACCAGAAGTGAATTGTACTGAATGCAGATTAATATTGGTTATTGTCAGGCAGATATGTTTTACTACGCCAACGTCAGCCAAAATCGCCATTTGTCGCTGCATGGTTGTTACGTACGAGTAAGTTGATTAACACGGAGAAAGCTATTTGTAAGCCATTTTAGATCACTGGTACTGCTTGTATAGGATGCTGTTCAGCGTTCTGTTATGGTGACCGTGGTTATTCCAAGGATGCTGAGATATTACTAGCCAAAATATTGAAAGAAGATATATGAGTAAGTGACCTAAATTCTTCCTCAGCTTCAGTTTAGCTGTAGATCTGCGCAACTTCCACTACAAGGCAAATAGAAGAGAATGGAAGAGCAGCAAAGTACCAGGGAGCAAAGAAAAATTATGTGAACATGAATAGGACCTCAATGTTTGCACATATATGTTCATATTCGTCGTACTTTGCCATCTAGTATATATATATATACATATATTTCTACTCAGTCTTTATATACATCTATGTGACTAGTTTATTTATCGTGTATAGAGTAATTAGGGTATTTATGCGCGTCTTTTAGGTAGTGTATTAAGCTAATAATTGATTCGTTCTAAGAATGAAGAGTTTATCACTGTAATCAGTAGAGTGAAACAGTCTACTCAGAGAGTGTTTGAAACTTATAACTAAGGTGCAAGTTCTGACTTCTAGGAGCAGACTGTTCTATATTTTATAATACATGACTGTGAAGAAGCTTTCACGGAGTGTTGATTTAAGGGCTTTTATTGGCGCTGTGCAAGTTTGGTAACGCCGATCATAAGAGCCTTCCGTTGAGAGTTGTATGTCCCTATAGTCTGGGAATGATATTTTGTGTAGGATCCTAAAGAAAAATACTAGGTTTATAATAAGTCGTCTCGTCCATAGTGGGTAAAGATTTAGAATCATGCACCGTGAGATGTATTCTTTCTCACGGTAATGCTACAGTAGTTTGGACGTGAAATATCATTTGATACTTTCTATCCTTAGCTTGCCACACATGCGAGCGCCGATAATTATAAATGTACAGTATTCTACTAGTAGCCTTACACAGTTTTTGTATAGAATGAGCTTGGTTTCATTGTCGTGAGTGTTCCTGAGAAACCATCCTAAGAGCATCCTCTACTTTCGACTCTGTGATGCCACTTACTCAGGGAATTTTAAGTCACTAGAGTACCTCATGCCTAAGTCGATGACACTTCGGAGTCTGAGTAGGTTAGCAGATGGAAGCGTTCGTTTCAAGCCAATTGAGGGGGCGCCGAAGCAGATCCAACCACATTTGTTCACATTAAATTGTAGGCTCCATAAAGACGACCAAGCAGTCACTTTATCTGATTCTTTCTGCACAACATTCTCGAAGTACCCTAGGTCATCACATTGGAATGTATAAGCTACGTTTAGGTCATCTGCAAAGATGAATGGATTCCCATGTGAGAAGCAAGCGCGTACATCATTGATACAAAGTGTAAATAGGAGGGGCCCAATGACACTACCCTGAAATACACCAGAAATGATTGGCTAGATTTGGAAGTTACACACCTATGTTTAACTATTTGGGACCTGTTGGTAAGGTTTGATTTAGGCCATCCTAATAATGGGTCACGTATTCCTAAGGAGTTCAGCTTATGTATTAGCAGTAAATGGCCGACACGGTCAAATTCCTTGGAAAAGTCAAGGCAGATGAGAAGTACTAGTTGTCGCCTGTCACGACTGCTGGTCACAAAATAAGAGAAGTCTAGGTAGCATGTTAAACATGATCTGGATTTTGAGAATCCATGTTGGTTCGGACTTACGATGTTGCAACAAAGCATATGTTTGATCAAGTTATCTTTAACTGGTCTCTCCATAATTCTAGATGCTATAGGTGTGATATCGATCGGCCTTATTATTTATTTATTTTTATTTAAACGCATTAAAACTTGGTACAATATGGCACCAAGAGGGATGCGCCATACAATATTATTAAAACAACATAGATCAAAAGAAAAAAATATATGAATAGAGAACGGATAAAGAGCTTCATCTGGAAGGAAAACAGTATTAGTTAACTATCATCGAGAATGGAAGAAAGAAGGAAATTGCAACATGTTCGCCATTGATTACGATTCTTGGCCATATCCGATAACGTTTCGAGCCATCGATTTGAGCTATCTCGCGGACCCCAAGCAAGGAGTCGTGACACAACAACCGATGCTAATCTAGCACAAAAGTCCCTCATCTGACGACGCCACGTCATGGACTGACCACCTCTCCGCCTTTTTTATCCCGTCCCAGGGCTGGCTAGCGAACAGAGACCTGTACGGAAGCCTCTGGGATGACATTCGTAGCACATGTCCAAGCCGCCAGAGCCGGTGTTTACAGATGATGACACTCAATGAATAGTTCTCTCCACTGTGTTCAAACACACGCTGCCGAACCTCAGAATTACACACACGAACACAAGCAATTCTGCGGAGACAGCGATGATCAAACACGCAGAGTCGCCGCACATCCTCAGCTCGGAGAGGCCAGGTTTCACAGGCGTAGAGCAGAGTGGCCCACAACGAAGCATTGTATACCCGACCTTTGACAGCCAGGCTAACATCGCGACAGCTCCGAAGGTGGCTCAAGTTAATGTATGCCACCCTAGACTTCATTATACGGTTGGAAATCTCATCCGTCACCCCTCCACCAGCACTCACACAACCACCCACGTACACAAACGTATCAACAACTTCAAGCGTTTCACCCACAAGAGTGAGTAATGATCGGCCTGCAATTATTGACTTCTGTTTTCGAGCCACATTTGTGTTAAGGCATAATAAATGTTTTTTCCATGCATCAGGGTAAGTTTGCGTTTCTAAGGTCATTGTGAAGATTTTAAGCAGCAGCAAGGAGATGTCAGGGCCATCATATTTATATAACTAGAATGACATAACGTCAGCGCCGAAACGTTTCAAGCTTTTGAGAGCTCTAATGGTTTGGTTGATGTTAACATAAGTGAGTTCAACGGCACTTATTTGTTTTGGTGTGGGTAGAGATGGAAGTTGTGCCACATTAGTAGCAGGGTGTATACCGAGTAACGGGACTGTAGGTAGTTAGCTGCAAATGTTTTGTTGAATAATTCACGCATGTCCGCAGAATCAGTGCATAGCCCATCTTTGTCTATGAGGAGAGAAATGCTGTGAGGTTTGCAGTTCATTCTCTTCTTCAAGATTTCTGTGAGAGCATACACTCTAGCAGGACTGACTTCTGTGGTGCGTTCTTCGTTTCTCATACGCAAATCTCGAGCTTGTGAGTTGGAGCTAAGAGTGTTAAGTACTGACCCTAGTGTGCCAAAGTCGTAGTGTTTGAAACAACTTGGCGAGTTCTTTCAGTTCCGAACAATCCTCTGGTTTTATAAATGAATTTCTATGTGATTCCATATTAGTTTGTTTATTAGATATATCACACAGTGAAACAGTATTATTTATTATTATTTATTTTATCCAGTAAATATTACTGTTTCACTGTATGATATATCTAATAAACAAACTAATATGGAATCACATAGAAATTCAT
This sequence comes from Trichobilharzia regenti, assembly GCA_944472135.2. Taxonomy (NCBI): domain Eukaryota; kingdom Metazoa; phylum Platyhelminthes; class Trematoda; order Strigeidida; family Schistosomatidae; genus Trichobilharzia; species Trichobilharzia regenti. Next base: position 12,317 of record CALYDD020000398.1, on the reverse strand, counting down.
TTATAAAACCAGAGGATTGTTCGGAACTGAAAGAACTCGCCAAGTTGTTTCAAACACTACGACTTTGGCACACTAGGGTCAGTACTTAACACTCTTAGCTCCAACTCACAAGCTCGAGATTTGCGTATGAGAAACGAAGAACGCACCACAGAAGTCAGTCCTGCTAGAGTGTATGCTCTCACAGAAATCTTGAAGAAGAGAATGAACTGCAAACCTCACAGCATTTCTCTCCTCATAGACAAAGATGGGCTATGCACTGATTCTGCGGACATGCGTGAATTATTCAACAAAACATTTGCAGCTAACTACCTACAGTCCCGTTACTCGGTATACACCCTGCTACTAATGTGGCACAACTTCCATCTCTACCCACACCAAAACAAATAAGTGCCGTTGAACTCACTTATGTTAACATCAACCAAACCATTAGAGCTCTCAAAAGCTTGAAACGTTTCGGCGCTGACGTTATGTCATTCTAGTTATATAAATATGATGGCCCTGACATCTCCTTGCTGCTGCTTAAAATCTTCACAATGACCTTAGAAACGCAAACTTACCCTGATGCATGGAAAAAACATTTATTATGCCTTAACACAAATGTGGCTCGAAAACAGAAGTCAATAATTGCAGGCCGATCATTACTCACTCTTGTGGGTGAAACGCTTGAAGTTGTTGATACGTTTGTGTACGTGGGTGGTTGTGTGAGTGCTGGTGGAGGGGTGACGGATGAGATTTCCAACCGTATAATGAAGTCTAGGGTGGCATACATTAACTTGAGCCACCTTCGGAGCCGTCGCGATGTTAGCCTGGCTGTCAAAGGTCGGGTATACAATGCTTCGTTGTGGGCCACTCTGCTCTACGCCTGTGAAACCTGGCCTCTCCGAGCTGAGGATGTGCGGCGACTCTGCGTGTTTGATCATCGCTGTCTCCGCAGAATTGCTTGTGTTCGTGTGTGTAATTCTGAGGTTCGGCAGCGTGTGTTTGAACACAGTGGAGAGAACTATTCATTGAGTGTCATCATCTGTAAACACCGGCTCTGGCGGCTTGGACATGTGCTACGAATGTCATCCCAGAGGCTTCCGTACAGGTCTCTGTTCGCTAGCCAGCCCTGGGACGGGATAAAAAAGGCGGAGAGGTGGTCAGTCCATGACGTGGCGTCGTCAGATGAGGGACTTTTGTGCTAGATTAGCATCGGTTGTTGTGTCACGACTCCTTGCTTGGGGTCCGCGAGATAGCTCAAATCGATGGCTCGAAACGTTATCGGATATGGCCAAGAATCGTAATCAATGGCGAACATGTTGCAATTTCCTTCTTTCTTCCATTCTCGATGATAGTTAACTAATACTGTTTTCCTTCCAGATGAAGCTCTTTATCCGTTCTCTATTCATATATTTTTTTCTTTTGATCTATGTTGTTTTAATAATATTGTATGGCGCATCCCTCTTGGTGCCATATTGTACCAAGTTTTAATGCGTTTAAATAAAAATAAATAAATAATAAGGCCGATCGATATCACACCTATAGCATCTAGAATTATGGAGAGACTAGTTAAAGATAACTTGATCAAACATATGCTTTGTTGCAACATCGTAAGTCCGAACCAACATGGATTCTCAAAATCCAGATCATGTTTAACATGCTACCTAGACTTCTCTTATTTTGTGACCAGCAGTCGTGACAGGCGACAACTAGTACTTCTCATCTGCCTTGACTTTTCCAAGGAATTTGACCGTGTCGGCCATTTACTGCTAATACATAAGCTGAACTCCTTAGGAATACGTGACCCATTATTAGGATGGCCTAAATCAAACCTTACCAACAGGTCCCAAATAGTTAAACATAGGTGTGTAACTTCCAAATCTAGCCAATCATTTCTGGTGTATTTCAGGGTAGTGTCATTGGGCCCCTCCTATTTACACTTTGTATCAATGATGTACGCGCTTGCTTCTCACATGGGAATCCATTCATCTTTGCAGATGACCTAAACGTAGCTTATACATTCCAATGTGATGACCTAGGGTACTTCGAGAATGTTGTGCAGAAAGAATCAGATAAAGTGACTGCTTGGTCGTCTTTATGGAGCCTACAATTTAATGTGAACAAATGTGGTTGGATCTGCTTCGGCGCCCCCTCAATTGGCTTGAAACGAACGCTTCCATCTGCTAACCTACTCAGACTCCGAAGTGTCATCGACTTAGGCATGAGGTACTCTAGTGACTTAAAATTCCCTGAGTAAGTGGCATCACAGAGTCGAAAGTAGAGGATGCTCTTAGGATGGTTTCTCAGGAACACTCACGACAATGAAACCAAGCTCATTCTATACAAAAACTGTGTAAGGCTACTAGTAGAATACTGTACATTTATAATTATCGGCGCTCGCATGTGTGGCAAGCTAAGGATAGAAAGTATCAAATGATATTTCACGTCCAAACTACTGTAGCATTACCGTGAGAAAGAATACATCTCACGGTGCATGATTCTAAATCTTTACCCACTATGGACGAGACGACTTATTATAAACCTAGTATTTTTCTTTAGGATCCTACACAAAATATCATTCCCAGACTATAGGGACATACAACTCTCAACGGAAGGCTCTTATGATCGGCGTTACCAAACTTGCACAGCGCCAATAAAAGCCCTTAAATCAACACTCCGTGAAAGCTTCTTCACAGTCATGTATTATAAAATATAGAACAGTCTGCTCCTAGAAGTCAGAACTTGCACCTTAGTTATAAGTTTCAAACACTCTCTGAGTAGACTGTTTCACTCTACTGATTACAGTGATAAACTCTTCATTCTTAGAACGAATCAATTATTAGCTTAATACACTACCTAAAAGACGCGCATAAATACCCTAATTACTCTATACACGATAAATAAACTAGTCACATAGATGCATATAAAGACTGAGTAGAAATATATGTATATATATATATATATACTAGATGGCAAAGTACGACGAATATGAACATATATGTGCAAACATTGAGGTCCTATTCATGTTCACATAATTTTTCTTTGCTCCCTGGTACTTTGCTGCTCTTCCATTCTCTTCTATTTGCCTTGTAGTGGAAGTTGCGCAGATCTACAGCTAAACTGAAGCTGAGGAAGAATTTAGGTCACTTACTCATATATCTTCTTTCAATATTTTGGCTAGTAATATCTCAGCATCCTTGGAATAACCACGGTCACCATAACAGAACGCTGAACAGCATCCTATACAAGCAGTACCAGTGATCTAAAATGGCTTACAAATAGCTTTCTCCGTGTTAATCAACTTACTCGTACGTAACAACCATGCAGCGACAAATGGCGATTTTGGCTGACGTTGGCGTAGTAAAACATATCTGCCTGACAATAACCAATATTAATCTGCATTCAGTACAATTCACTTCTGGTGTTACTTACGACAAAATTGCTGACAAAATTATACAAATAAATCATTTATTTTAAATGAATGCCCAATTTGAATATAAATCATAAATAAGATGCGATGCTGCACACACCAAAGTCATGTGGAGGAATCGACCTCCAGATTTATTTTTCTCCAAGTATTTGTAATTCATCCGACACATACTTGAGTTTTTTGTTAATACGAAGACAGCATTTCTATATTTCTTAATCTGCTCCATTGAATGACTAGTTAGTGGCTTGTACCCACAAACTAATCTCAAAAACGACAGCAACATTGTTATTTCACCATAAACCAAATTGATGAAATTTAAATAATACTTATCCATGCCTGTTGAACAGGTGTGTCACACGTAGATAGAAATAAATAAATAAATTATTATTAATATGTCAACTATGATTAAACATTCGGACTTGCTCTTGTGGCATTTTAGAGGCATTTATTGAAATCTGATTTAGATATGGATGTTTATTTCAGTTGAGAAGCTTGTGTGAAGCTGCAATGAAGGAGGCTGATTAGGCAGTAGATAAATTTGTTCACGCGACTACACGGTCATTGTCATGGTTAAGGAATTCAGGCCAAGAATATTCAAACAATCCATATGATAGCACGTGAGAATAGATAGCGACAGAACAGTAAGCGCATCGCATACATGACGAAGATTGAAGTCGTAATGGTAGTTCACCTCTGTCTTTATCTGTCTCTCAACAATACTGGGTCACCCATTAAGTAGTCTCTGCTCTCTGATTTAATAACAACATTTGTTTTTCATGGTTGAACTCACACCTTTGTCAAGTACAATACCTGATGTTATGGTGTGGCATCTGCTAATGAAGAGATTTATGAATAGCATATAGATGCAGATATACGTGTATGTGTATATCATCTGCGAGAATACTGAGTGGCGGAGATATGGATTTAGTGGATGATGCTTGTGAAGCAACATAGACGACATGGAAGGAAGACAAGGAAGCACAATACGGAAGACAACAGTAGCACAGATTGTGATTCCTTAGTATAGTGGACAACATGGAAGGAAGACAAAGAAGCACAACATGGAAGACAACAATAGCACAATTTTGAGGAGATGAACAGATTGTGATTCCTTAGTATAGTGGACTTGTTTTCGCTGAATGTCTGTTTTAATTTGCAAACATAAAACTCCGTTACTAAATTCTCTTGTGTTCTGCTGTTACAACAGTACTGTGAACTGTATAGTCTACCGAATTTGTCAATGACCCATGAGGCGCCATCATTTGTTGGACCAATATGGAGCATTTCCTGGTTTAACGAACACACAGCAAACATCATTCGTGGATTCAGCCACCTCTGAGAACTATGGGTGTAAAGGCGATTACTGTGTAGTACTCAGTGAGCGAAACGGCTACCGCTAATTGCTGACGGAAATGAGCGAATATAAATATCCAGGGTAGTTTATAAAGGGATATATGAAATACCACAGTCGAAAGCAGGAATCAACAGAGTGGGAGAGAAAGCTATTCCATTGGCGTTAACAACTCAACGGAGATACTTCTGTGGAGAGTCTATCTGGAAAGCTGATTATGACGGTATAGAAGGCTTTCTACTCGGACGTCTGTTCCTATCCTTCAGTAGACATCTGACGTTGATCCTGATACTTGGAGATGTTTTACCTGATGTTGGTTCCTCCCAATGCATTTATGTGTGTCGCAACTGTTCCGGTGATTTGAGGTCCATAAGGCTTACCACTGGGCAGGTTTGTGATTTGAAATCACAATCCAGTTATGCATCATTCGGACGACTTATTGATTGCCTTCCATGATCGAATCTCCGCCACAATATCATTAATTATTAAGGCTAGTGTTATTAGCATATCGGCTTATGCCTAATTACGGCGTTGCTGTCAAGATGATATTTGTCGCTCATATCACTAAGCTACTTGGAGAATATGTTTAGCCTATGGGATGTTGCTAAATGGGATTTGTGATTTGCAGTTTACACGGTTCGAGATGAAATTTCACCACAAATTCCCTCAGGAACCGAGATTATTCAGACAAGTCCACTCAAGTAGCTAGTCAAAAATCATGTGGTTCGGACTGATTCGGCACCTCGATCCGAAAACGAAAGAAACATACATTCGATGGTTATATCCCTACCCTCTGGATAGCAAAGGCAACCGGGTGATTTGATAGGTGTAAACACCACAATTATAAATCAATAAGTAGTATATGGCATCATATAGGATGTTGCTGTTTGATGATTTCTGATGTGATTTTGCATGAAGTGAGGATTGTGAAACTGGACATACAAAAGATTATTGGCCACACCGTCATGTATGTTCTCTTTAGAGAGTAATTCGCTTCAGGCAGTATTATCACCACTGTGCGTTATTTGCATTCTGAATTGAGTATAGTCCATCGTTTTTATATCTTCATTACACTTGACTCTCAGTCAGCTCATTCACCTGGCTTTGTAAGTGCTCACGGATTTTCATTTCCACGCGATTGTTTAAGGCTTAACTGACCCCACTCCAGTGTCTCGTGAGTGAGCTCATTTGACAGTTTCCCTAACATGTGTTCAATCCGTCGTCATAGAGAATAGGAATTATGTTTGATTGTAGGAGGTGAACAGTAGTGAGGTGTATAAAAATGCAGAATCATATGAAATTGAAGAAAATATTAGATTCTATGCTGTCACACCTTGTTCAATTAAAAAGTTAATTGCCAGTGATGAATGTGTTCAGTGTGGCAGATGTAACGCGCAGATTAAAAGCGAGCACTGTGATCGACTTGAGTGAAATCAGCCAAAAGAAAGCGGATAAGAAGAAATACTTGTAGTGTGCATCTTCTCAATGAATCAAAGTTGCGAATAGATTTTCACAAATGGTGATAAATACAACCTAATTCACGAACACAGTATGATTATAGTACAGTACATTGTGTGATTTAAGTGAAGTCAGGACATCTGAGAAGTGTGCCTGGTGACTGACTGACTGACTCATTACCTGACATCACACTTTACTACTAGGCCACCCTTGTATCTGCCCTAATGATTCTGTTGTACTCTTGATTAGTAGACTTCAGAAAGCAAGTTCATATTAAGTAAGATCATAAAGTGACTTCAGTTAGAGAAGCGTTTAATTCGTAAGGTACTCAGTTGTCATTTCTTCCTCCTCTGTGATGCTTCAGAGATTTGAGCTCTTCAAATCAACGCTTCATAGTTGATCGAAAGCTTTCTGGTAACTGACTGTGGAATGAAATCGCCGAGCGTTCTGGTGTGCAGCAGTGACCAGGGAGTTCTACTAGGTCAACTGAAAGGAAAAACACTCGGCTATGATATCGGGTCATAATGGGCATTAACTGAAATTTCCAGGCCGTTGTTCCTGTCCCAGTGACTGAGTGGATAGTGGGTTGACCCCATCACACCATTTAGTACACGTGTTTCAAGGATATCTGAAGATCAACACGAGGCTACTTTGGTTGATGATGACCGATAGTGGATTCCATGATGCACATTTGCTGTGTTTCGTACTTGTCAGCTGGCCTATCGGTTAAGGCTTTGGTGCTCTAAAAGCTGCTTCTAAGCAGCAAGCGAGTTTCAGTGGGAACACTGTCACTGACTGGAGATGCAGACAATTGGATTTGGCGACTTCAAAGTAGGATACATTTTCCATAGTTGTCTAAATCCATCGACATGAAAGAATACATGTCGTGTGTCTTTTGACACTTGCCTAGCTAGCCAGCTAGCCGGTCAGCTAGCTAGTTTGTGTTCATCACTCAGGAGATCTCACTCACTACGCCTCTCAATTATAGGAAAGGAAGCATCAGAACCTAGGGTGACATTTCACCATGATTTTCAAATCACACATCGTTCTATCATTCACAGACTGGCATCTATTACTTGTAACCGAAACAAAACGTGCATACAACTGTCATTATGTGCTGGTTAGTTCAGAGGTGTGCATATCTCTTACCCGATGAGACTTTTGAAAAGAAACAGAAAATTCGTTCAAAAGCATGACGATTCAGCACATTTTAAGCATTAAAAAATAATGGCAGGTGGATGAACAATGCATGAAATGCATAGAAGCAAACAGATACCGAGTTAAAACTTCATACATGAAAATATACCGATTTCCATTAGTTTGAAATTACAAGAGCCTATAAATTGTGGATTTCACTGGTGATTTCTGTCTACTCCAACTTAAAAGCACTCGAAGATTTACAAAAGAAAGCCAATAAACAGACATACCTATTATCTATCGACTAATAATGGTCTTTTGCAGTATTGAAGCTTTTCGTGACTATGCGTTGCTCAAGTAAGATTCGGACAGCTATGCAATAAGATGAACAGATCTGCATCCTGTGTTTACACCATATCGAGTAGGGTTTCCTGTCCTTACAATAGACCACTTCATATTTTCTGACAGTTTGCTTCAAGATGTCACACTGAACTTTATCACTCTACTTCAATTTTGTCTTCTATCTTCACCTGGTCGTGTACAGGAAATATTGATAACATTTTAATCATTTTCGTTGAAATATACACAAGTGACCAGAAAGCAAGAAAAAGATAATTCACATGTTCGCATATTCCGTTGATTCTACACACAAAACATTTCATCGAATATACACAGATGTGATAATTAGATAACAAAGAATAATACAGTCAGCATATTTGTCTAAAATTATATATAAATTGTATAGACATTTGTGGTTACGTGATGATGTTGGTAATATAATGTGCTACGACTGTGATTTCGTTTGAATTTAGTTGAGATTTGGAGTGTGACTGTTTGCGTTAAGTGTCTGGTATATGATTACTCCTGTCATAGTTTCTGATCTCACCGTACCAGGAATAATGTTTTTGGTCCTCAGGTTAGTTTGACAATTTTGTGGTATTGTATTTGATTTGTGTTCTAGAATTTTCCGGATCACTTCAGCTACGTCAAGAGATTATTGAGGCGACTTTTAGCTTTTGTTGTGTTAATTTTGCGTCATCCAGCTCAGTGGTGACGTCTCTGACTGCAGCAGTGGGTGACCCGGTTTCGAATCTCAGAAGGGACGACAGTTTCTTTGAGGTTGCAGATACGCCTTGCTGATGAGTGCCAAGTACACGAAACTTGGGTCCAAGGCTTCCTGCCGATTGCCTCCAACCATGTGATACAAACAATAATATAATAATATCCAACAGGTACCTTTGATCGAGAAGTAACTTGGGAAATGCTCCAACACTGAGGCGTAGCTCAACTCTTTATCAACCTCATTCAACAGCTATATGACAGTGACGCGTGTCATGTGATCCGCAACAGGAAACTTAAGGAGGCGTTCGGAGTACGTACAGGAGTAAGGCAGAGCTGTCTATTGTCACCGATCATATTCCCAATTTCGTTGGGATGGATCATGCGTCACAATGTGCGTGAGAGGAAGGAGTCAGAAATAATCTAGTTGATTTATAAGACGACTCTGGAAGACCTGGATTTCGCAGATGATATACGTCTGAAGTCGCAAAAATTGGAAGAGTAGCGAGCGAACACCTACAACTAGCATGAAGATGCAGCGAAGACAGTATCGCAGGTGAATATGGAGAAGAGGAAGTTGATCAAGATAGCAAACGAACCGCTACAAACACTGCAGTGAAATGCAGGAGTAAATATTGACAGGAGAGATCCAACAGAGGAAAACACATATAAATATCTAGGTGGAAAGCAAAGTTCAAGCGAGGGGGGCACAGTATGAATGAATACGTCACAACGAGCCAGCCAGAAACAGAAAGGCCAGATACGTATTCACCAACCTGAAACCAGTTCGAAAATCTTCTGCACTCAGCAAGAATAAAGAAAACGATTCACATTTTCAGCAGCAATCTCAAGTCAATCCATCTATAAGGGTCGGAAACCTGGCGTATAACGAAGAGGATTTTCAACAGCCTGTTGCACACTTTCATCGCCAACTACCTTCGCTGGCTCCATACTGAGGATCAAATGGCCGACCAGAGTGAATTTGTACCAGAAAGCTATGGGAACAAACGAACAGGCGAGAGTCGATCGCTCAACAAATATGTAGGAGAAAATGACATGGATGGGGCGAACATTGAGGACGCAGTTGAATGATATAGCGCTAATTGCAGGCAGTCGTTCGAGACAAAATGTGAAGCGACGAGTGCGTGATGTTAGGGTGATATGAAGGAGAAGGTGTATGGAGGAGATGAGAGATTTTGAGCAAGCTGAGGAGGATGGCAGGAAAAATGGCTGGTGGAGATGTGTTGTTCAACAAATAATAAAAAATAAATCCTAATTCAACTGATGAATACCAGTTCGACGGAAGATTCCAGGAATAAATATGAAAAGTAATCCGTCTCAAATGAGTCCACTGAATCTAAAGCCAAATAAAAAGCGTGTAGAATAAATATTACGGTGATAAATTCTAAAAATGAGTGGCTTATTCAAGGAATGCATTTCTGCAACGTCGTACGCAGACGCTTGTCTAACAGCCACGACTTCAATTGTAATGGTCCCTCTTCAGTGCTACTGAAGTGTCACTCATCACACGAAATCATTCATCGTAAAAACCTGACAAAATCGACATGATTCCTACTGAATGCATTTCAGTAGTTTGATAGTAAACTGAAGTGTCTTGTGGCCTTAATAAGACAACAACAAGATACCTCCAACATTAAGAGAAGTCGCGCGTAGAGATGTACACTGAATGTGCAATTTACATTAAATGATGTCATCTATAATCAGAGGGATGGAGTCGCCATGGGGTCTCCTTTAGGACCGCCCTTAGCGGACGTCTTCATGGCAAGCTCAGAGAATGGCCTACTAAAGGAAACCATCGACAGTTTGTTTTATGTATAAAAGATATATTGATGGTACCTTCATTGTATGTGATGAAAACTCTTCAACTGCCGAACTTCTTGGTATATTTAACGGTTCTCACCCATCTTTGATTTTCACGGTCGAAGAAGAGTCGAACTCCTCGTTTTATTTCCTTGATGTTAAGCTAGATAGAAGAGAGAATGGAACGCTGTTAAGGTCGATTTACCGAAAGCCAACATTCACTGGATAGTACACTAACTTCAACAGTTGGGTACCTTTAGGGAAAAAGAGAAACCTCATTCATTCCCTGTGCTCCCGAATTCGTAAAATCTGCTCTGCAGAGACAATCGAAAGGGAACTAGATAACCTTCGATCAAATCTCCTTAACAATGGTTGTCCCACAAGGTTCATTGAACGTAACATCAAGAAAGAATCCGCCCCTAGACAAATCACAGTGCCAAAGAAAAAACTGTTTGAGTCTTGCATTCAAAGGTGACACCATTTCGGAATTGGTTAAAAATCGTTTATCTAAATGTATTAAACGTACTTTTCCTGCAGCTGACTTGCATCTAGTTTATACCAGCCGAAATATGATTAGACAATGCGTCAAGGATAGATTACCGCTTTTGTCCACATCTTTGTGCATTTACTCATTTACCTGATCTTGTGGAGCTGATTATATTGGACGTTGTAAGCGTAATCTCCGAAAACGTGTTGCTGAACACTATCCGGTTCGGTTAATGAAAGGCGAACAAAGAACTGAGAAATCATCTATTTGTGATCGCCTGTTAGGGTCTGGTCATTTAGCCCCACGTGATTCATCTTTCGAAGTTATCTACATGACAAAATCGAATCGATCCAAAGTTTGCGTTTTCTTCACTTATGCATAGCCGAAGCTTTAGCTATACATGAACAGAAACCTAAATTATGTGTTCAAAAACGTTTTGTCAAAACTCTTTCTTTACCTTGGTCATAGTAATGTTCTTTCCAGTTTTTATTTTATTTTATTTTACCACTTGAATTCTTTCCACTTTGATTCACATCTTCATTCTTATCATAATCGTACTCCTGATTTTTTAAATTTTTAGACAACACTTGACATTTCTACAAAAATTTTGGCATCAGTCCACTCATGGAACAATCTTTAAAAATTCTGTAGTTTATCCACCTCAACTCTACGCCTTGTAACATTTTAGTTATCGTTATTCTTATCACATATATATGTATATCGACTGAGCAATTGTCTAGTGCCAATTAATAACCTTTTCCTGGAATATGAATACAACTGTGCAGCTTGAAAATGAAGTCGTTGAAAACGAATTTATTCGCTGAACAAAAAAAACTGTCTTTTTACTTATGAATATATGGGTATTTTTCACGCGTAGTTGACAGTCATGATATATTTTCCAATCAAGAAAAAATAACGCTAACCCATCCACTTCATATCGCGGTGCAACAAAACTATCAAAGAAAATGGAAGCAAACAGCCAGCTACCATAAACCACTACCTATTAACCACAACGAAATTCCTTCTACAAAAGTAGGTCAAAAGTTTTATTTTACAACAAAGTGCATGGATTGTCTGCCAAACCACACTGCTTCCGTCAGTGCAATCTAAATAAATATTTTTATATCCATTTGATATATTATTCTCTGTTCTCTAATTAGCAAATCTGTGTGTTTACTGCGTTGTGTGGCGTCTTCTAAAAAATATACTTGTAATCTATAAATGTGTGCTGGTCGATTGTTTTTCTGATAATTGTTAAAGTAAGAACAAAATATTTTGAAGCTGATTGGACTGAGGTGAAACAAGTAGGGTAATACAGATCAGCAGTATCTCTTGAGAGAGACAGTGAGAAATTTTGTGTTCGTCTATTGAAAGGACGGAAATCAACTGAATTGTTGTCTTCAAGCAGAGAACTGACACTCGCCTCCTACTGTTTCGGTGTCAGAAATTCCCCTCAAACATGTACAATGATAAAATGCTTCAAAGACAACTAAAAGATGATTGTTCACCGAAGAATCTATTTGTCGTCCTGCTCAACAGTAGAAACACTGAAACCTCGAAATTGTCTCAGCAGTGCTATAAGCCAGCTACACATA